>DWME01007459.1:0-12606 GCA_018244795.1 Parelbella ahira ahira
GGTGCGCCAGACGTACAATCTCAGTAGGTACGTCGCTCGGGGAGGCTCCTTTCATGCACCCCAAGACTATGGCTTTAAATCTATCATTCCGAGAGGAAACCCGTGTTACTACAGTGGAATAATACAGAGGTCGAAACAAAAGGAGAGTACAGAAGAGTAGACAGCAGTCACAAGTGACCACTACGGGCCATATAGAATCAGCTACCTAACTCGAACTGGACTTCAGGACTAGCGCTTTAGCGTCAGTTAGTTCTGTTAGTATAAACTGTTAGTAGGATTATTCGTTAGTTTTAAAGTGTTTACAACAATAGGGACTATTTGTATCGTTAGCCTAATTGTTAATATCGTTAAATTGAATTAGTTATTATGTTTAACGGTTTATAGGGTTTTGTAATGAAAATGCCCTTATTAACGATATCTATATAGCGAAAATTAATGAATTTATAGTTTAATCGGCATGGGCTCTTCGATTATTGTGTAATTCTGACTAAATTTAATTTCTACATCTCTTTATTATCACGTTAACTTCTATTGTTCTACATCTGGGTATGGCATCTCTCAAGGTGTGCTACTCGGTCCTCTATTGTTCTCTGCTGTCAATAAATATATGGAATGAAGTACCATAATCTTTTGATTTACGTGGGATAACTACTTAACAATATACTATTACCAGCACTGGGGTATGGGCAAACATTCTTCCGAGGAAGCAAGTGGACTTAAATAGGCTGATGATGATGATTAAGCCGGTGGTAATATAATAAATGTCACTCTGATAGTTTGAAACCTTATACGTGATGATAAATGATTTAAATACTTGTTTTTTCCCTTCAAAACGAATGGCTTATATTGTGTGGACGAAATTAGATTTTTTTTAAACCCTCATCTCGCCAAAGTACACAGTTTACTCACTATATTTTATACAAACAGACCATCGAATGTGTACTTTGAGTGAATAATGGCTTTGAAAATATATTGAAAAGCAGTATATTAATATTGGCAATAAGCTCACCCCCTATTCCATAGTCGAACGTACAACCTAATTGGTACTACTCTGTCTACCCTTTCGGAAAATACAGGCATGAAGATATGTAAGTATACATTAGTATTCAAAATGCGAAATATTCGAACATGATTTGTAATAAACACAGCGTTATTTCAAATATTTACGCTCTATAAGTTTTCATAAGACAGAAATGACAGCAATCTTGTTATTAATACAGCCAGTTCAGATGAAACTATGCTCGTACACTCGTACGACTGCCTCGTTGGTCGAGTGGTTGCGTGTGTGATTGCCGATCGGGAGGACCTTGGTGCAAATCCCGGCTCGGGTACTATTGAATTTTTCTAATTTAGAATTTCTAGTATTGACTCGGAGTCTGGATCTATGACCTGTGTATGGTAATGGACTCACTACCTCTTCCATGGGACGTAAACGAAACTGGGGAAACCTAGGAGTGTAGTACGCTTCTCTGCCTACCCTTCCGGGGATTACAGGCGTGAAATTAAGTTTATAAATTAATTTATTATATACATACATGTCGGATTAACTAAAGATATTAGCGCTTATATTTAGCGATGGACTCACGTTTGGTTGCAATCTCACCTGATGAAAAACGAGATGCAGCCTTGGATGTAGCACGGTCGCCTAGCAAGTGTCTATTCACTCTTGTCTTGGATAGTTCCAGGAATAGACAAGGATAAACGCCAACATTTCCACTCACTCGCAATCTGTAGCAAAAACGATTTAGTCGTTAGGGATATTTAAATTGCTCTACAATTGACTGGTTGGAAATGCATAACATACTTATTTATGGTCACGTACTCTACACTCGGACAAGTTTGTACACGATTCCATTTTCAAAAATATTTCAACCGAACGTCGCATCGTAGTAAATATACGATTGGTTGATTCGATATTCAAAATGGCGTGAATTCAAATCGGATTTCGTTTCTGTTTATGGACTCGCCGGCGGAGTATGCGATAAATTGTTCATAACGTTCAAGAGAAAGTTAATCCAATGGTTGTTCAATAAATGCTATTATTCGGTGAAAGATTATTTCTATGAAGTTTTATAGTTATTACAACGTATGAATTTGAATTTGATGGCGCAAATTTTTATGTTTTGTGCTATACGATTACTGCAATATTTAATAAATATTATGATTTAAATATCCGTAAATAAATATAAATAGGCCTCTCCTATGGCATGCCATTGGAGAGGGCAATGCCCAGCAGTGGGCGGAAGTAGGCTGATGATGATGATGACGAAATAAAAATATTTGAATGCAATTAATATGAATATATATATATAAATTGACACTTTAGAATTGAATAAAAATTTAACGCTGACAATATGATACACCCATTTTTGTTGTAAAACTTTTGTATACCCATATATGCTGCAATAAAATATTAGTACTTGTGTAGATAGCAACATCTAAATTGTATCTGTATTTAAGCGGGAAAGACTGCGATGTTAAAAATAATATGAAAAATGAATTTATTTTATATTAAGCTTCGAGAAACCACTGTGTACGTGATAAACACTCAGCTGAAGCATTTATAGCCTTATCCATTTTTATGATATTATACTATTTTATATAATATAAGTAGATTTATAATAAACTGGATGTAACATGCCGAGGAAATGACGCGATTGTGCCCATTATATGGAGACCTAATTTATGTATGTCCAGTAGTCGATTCAAACAAGTTGATGATGATGATGGAGTGGACTTTATGTTTGGAGGCCGCTTATGCCGTGTTTGACGTCATTAGATTGCAATGGTACTCACAATGTTTCTTAAAATTATTAATTAAAACGTAGCATCACGCTTGTAATCCACGATGGGCTAGGTAGAGGAGTGTAGTATGCTTCCACGTTTCACCAGTTACGTTTACGTCCCATGGACTAGGTGGTGAGACTATTGCCAAAAGCTAATTAATTAAAAATTAATTAAACTCAACAAATTATCAATACTTAATAAGTACAATTACACTTGATCGAAATCTGAATAATGCAGATATACTAAAGAATTTGTAAATACTTCTAAATGCAACGCTTTTATTATTAAAACATAAGTCGCACACGCATCAGCGAGCGACTCGATATTCGGAGTATCGAAACATGCAATAATTTATTAGTAATTAGTACGAACATAAAAGCTTGATTGGCGATCATTTTACTCACAGTAAATAACGAGAATTATAGAGCCCCAGAGAGTTGGAAACTAATTTTGTGTAATTGGCTTAAGAGGAGAAAATGGCTTTGGTGGTATAATATACATAAATAGACTTAATTACATTTGAGGGTCCAACGATCGTTGGGTTTTTGGAGAAAACGAGCTTGGATGTTAGCTTTCTTAGAAAATTAATGTTACGACGTCGTAGGCGTAAAGATGAAAAGAACTTATCTTTGCCGGTCGGAATTTATTATTTTCCTTATTATAAAATATTGTTTTTCAAAAATTGCCTATATATTTTTCGATTAAAATTCGTCTCGCGATAATTTCGTTATAACTTCACGTACCTTTACTCTTAATGTGTAAAATTAAAGTATAGGAAAGATTATCTATGCAATTTAAAATTTGATACTAAAAATAAAAATGAGAATGTGAATGTATAACAATGAGAATGTACATGTGTACAATGTATATGCTACTGAAACGAGTACGTAAAATATTTTAAAACTTTGACCATCACTCGACAAGTCTGAAGTAAATAAGAGTGTTTAAATATTAGGACGCCCGCTGCGGCAGCGGTGGGGCGGCACATTATGCATTTAAATTACCTAATTTGAAAATTCTCCTGATTATAAAAAAGAAGGACCGGTAGCCTAGTGATTTAGAATTCAGTGCTCCACTCCAGGGTCCTGTGTTCAATTTCGCTGCAGACTTCATAAAATTATGTATATTTTGAACAAATGTACCTGAGAACCTGTGCGTTATATAATTCTTTATCATATTTTCTTTTTGACCTGGGATTTACCACGCGTATATAATGTTGCACTTTGCCAAGCCGTAGACTATGGCCTTAATCAGTCTCATTCTCGGGAGGATACTCGTATTCATCAGAAGTAGTGAAACGATAAAATGGATAAAATCATGATGCTAATGATAAATTTATTCCGTCAAGTATTTGGTATCAGAATATTCAGTTACAAGGCAAGAACGCTTTGATAGTGAACACGTATTAGCTTTAAAAATATATAGGTACAGAATTTAACCGAGAATGTAATCCAGGACACAGCAATCGCCTTTGTGGTCGTCCTCACCGGACTGCGAACAGATACCTTTCATTTCCAAAGTGCTTTGTAGATACATTACCCAGTGCTCTCTAGAATGTTGTTTAATTTATGGGTGCAACTAACATCACGCCAACGCACGACTTTTGTACGTAACCATATATTTTTATGAGTTTTATAACTGCTAGTAATAAATATACTATGGATTAACTGTGTTAGTAAAGTTATAAATATAATTAAGTATTGTATAAGTTAATTAATTGTAATGTAATTGTAATGTATAAGTTAGTTAATTGTTTAAGTCAATCATTAAATCGAAGTTTGAAAGATACGGAAGTCCGTAGTATCAATAATATAGTTCTGAAAACCTTTACTCTGGGATGTTTGACCACAGATTTTTAAATCTCTACACTGATATTATAAACTGAAATAATAAATGTTTTATTCCATTTAGTTTAATGGTTACGTAACACCAAGCCGACAAAACTAGATTACCAAATATCAACGCGACATGCTTTTAATGCTTCTATACCAATATGTAGTATGGAACTCCAGCCAAGCGTCGTTCTATGTGCAAATAGTTAATACACATTTGATCAATATTATATTCTAAGCATACGCTGCGTGTTGACAGTTATTCACTGTGCAAATTATTAATAGCAGGCTCTGCCAACGCTATAATAAAACAAATACTGTTTCAAAGCATTTCAAATGAGTTTGATAGGACAGCTGACTATGTTATGATTGTTATTGTATCGTCACGCCAGGTCCTTATGGGGTAGGCGAAAAGCACTTAATGCCAAATATATCAACGGACTAAACGTGGCTCTTCTACATATGAATAAAATTATACGCTTGAATTAGCAAACATTATCTTTTAGAGCGAAGCATTTATTTCTCTATTCAAAAAGTTTTTTTTTTCACCTCAGACGATATCATCTCTTCCTGAAGGGGAATCTTTAAGATCTTTTTTGGTGTCTCTGTCCACTCCATCGCATTGGGTGACTCGTATCTATAAAATCCTATGGTTATATAAAAACAATTAGAATTATTGTACTCGTATAACTATATATATTATATTTAGCTGCTTTTGATAAAACATGTTTGTCGAAAATATTATTTTTATCTGCGATTCTACATTAATTTTTGTCCATCATTTACCATAACCGTTAATGCACTGTGGCTCATTATGGTTCTCCGTAACTGGCGATCGCCGCCATGTGTCGCGAGGTAATAAGCTAGCAAGAGATAAATGACTTTCACATCCATGCCTCATTAGCAATGGGCCACCGGAAGCAAATTGATAGAGTCATGTGTAAATACTCTTTGATTATGATTGGGTCAATCAAATTTGTTACATCAATTTATTTCTGAAATTTATTTCCGATTTCGGTTTATATGTTTCGGCCGAGTGATTGCAAGCGCAACTGCGGATCCGGAGGTCCTGGGTTCAAATCCCGGGTCGGTTACTATTGGATGTTTCTAATGTAGAATTTCTAGGAGTGACTCGGAGTCTGGATCTTTGCTCGGTGTCGGCAATAGGCTCACCACCTATTCCATGGGACGTAAACGTAACAGGTGAATCGTGAGAGTGTACTACACTTCTCTGCGTACAAAAAACTAAACGAATATTTTTATTCGTCTAGAATGAACTAGAATTATATTTCATCATAACTATTATAATCGTTAATGTTCAATGGTTCAATATAGCGGCTGGCTGATAGCCGCCACGTGTCGCCAACTAATGAACTTACGCAAGATGAATGGCTGGCGTTCGACGGAGCATTTGAGGTTCATTAAGAAATACACTATACAAGATCATCAGCAGTACATTATATTATAGGTGCGAACAGATTCCTCAATGTGATTTGTTAACTTGCTAAAATTAAAATGATTTAATTTATTCGAAACAGCTGTGCTTGTCTCATAAGAACGATGAATGTGGAAGAACCATGGCGGGCCTGTAAGGACAGATGTATCTGGCACTCAGCGCTATCTGCTTACCCGTACGGGAGATGGCGTCAAGTTATGTATGGATCTACGTATTTACTTATTCTTTAAATCTTTCAGTTCATTTTCAGGTTCGATCGAATAAAATATACCAGACAAATAATAAAATGTTTTGTAAAACTCGACCGTTTAAAAGTTAAGTAACGTTATAAATTTTGCGACAATAAATATTTGGAGGGAGAAACGAAAAGTATAATTTCTGTTATAAAATAATTCATGACCCTTGAGAGAAAATTTTATTAACATTCCTTCATTAGTTCCCGGAAACTAACAGAGAGATAAACTCAAAAACCTTTTTTGACAATTCTGTATAAAATAACTGTCGATTACTATTTGAGATAATAAAATATGGGACATTCGAAATGAGAACTGAATTTTAAAAACTAGGTTATCACTGCAGTGTATGTACTACTACATGTAACAGTATGATAGTATGAAACATCGAATTCTATATGCCAGACCGGAAATCAATTTCCAACTTCGGCCGGAAGCAGATGCATATAGTGAAATGTTGTTACAACGGAGTGTTATGACGCTAACATCCAATATTTATGACGCACAGTTACTCGGTCCGCTCGGAACTCTACCCGCCGCTCGGTTCTCGCCGAAGTTATTGTTTTCACATGTCACAAGAAAGATATATTGTTTCAACTAAGAAATGGAAGAGATCGGGGGCCTATTTGCATATTTCTCACGCCCTGTCAACTCGTGACTCGCTGTCAATGTGTGTGAGTTATTACTTATTGTTCTATGAATATTTCGGTCACATGTTCCTAAGACTTGAATATTTCGTGTACAAAGATAGCGTTACGAAGAATGATAATGTGTAAACATTATCGAAAGCAAATGTTTTCTCGTTTCGCGGAAGTTGGGATAGAGATGCGAAGGGAAGTGGAATAATAGCGCAAAATTCTAAAAGTAAGGAAACATTACTCCGTTTTAAGACGATGCTAGTGAGCTTTTAGAACTCGCCCCAAGTATTATATTGTAATAGGAACTTTCTGACCATGTTGTCTTGATTCTTGCATATTCGTTTTTGTCATTCGTATGCCGGTTGGGCTTATTCTAAAAGTTATCGTGGAGTAGATTTGACATCCGTCTAAATTACTGTGACATTTCATTATAGAATAGAGTTGTATGATGATTGAATTGTCTTGGAAATGTTAAAGCTACGGATTCAGATTGTCTCTTGAAATTCCAAAAATATCTGAATTGTGTTATGGGGATATCCCAGATTTAATGATACATACGAAAATACTATGTTTACCAATAATAAGTACTATACTTAGTTCAATAGCAATTTTGTACCTACAAATGTTTGATTTGATTTCTGTATCAAAAGTATATTATTTCCTTTGTGTTTCCACAACGTAAATTCTTAGTATGCCAGTACAGAGATTTTCTGTTCACCTTTATGAAATTCATTAGTACTTTCTCATAAGTATGTATGTAAGTGATTGGAAAAGTGTATTCTAATACTTTACAAATATACATGTAATACACCAATATATATAGACAAAATAATCACATATTAACTGGTGGGATTTTCAAAATTCTCCGAAATCAGCATGCAGTATTAATAGAATGATCAATGTGGAAGAAGCGCGTCAAATCCTAAATTTTAGAGATAGTTCGCGCTCGGTGCTCACTGCCTACACCGTTAGGCAGATGGCATCATAGTATAATAACAAATAAATTTTCACATACTATAAGTAAAACATTTGATACAAGCACTATAAAGTACAAAATGCGGACCGAAATATTGTTAATAGTATTTTAATGTGTTATCGTTTCATTAAATTGTACGTAGAGTGCTAACAGCTGTGATGCCTGCATTTTATACTACAAATATTTATAGGCTGTTTTATGGCTGCCCAATGTGCTGTGGCAGCACGTTCAGGGCGTGTGTTAGTGCGCCGATTAGTGACTATGTAATAGCAATAGTTATAAGTGTTAATAAAGTCTTTAAAGTAACGTCCTTACGACACAATAGTAGGTTAGGAAAAAAGCGGCAACAAAATACATCCAGTAGCCTTAAAATTACTAAACATATATACATATTTACATCTCTTGTATCTGAAGGTTGCCTGGAAAAGATCGCTCTGATGGTTTGATGTAATACGCAGTTAGCCTATTGCAATATACTGGGCGCGAAACAAGGCTGCCAGTTGTAAGTTCAATTTAGAAAAAACCCAATAATATTTTGTCCGACTCGGGGATCGAACCTAGGCCCTCTATCTCAGCTGTCGCGCTGGCTAACGCTGGATCAATGAAGCAGTCAAAAACTCTTCGGTGTCTGATAAAATAAAAATAAAAACTGATAATCTGACAGTTTGTGTCAATGTCAGTATCATTCCACTGACATCCGCTATCAAATAGTCACTAATGACGGTCAAAGATTAAAAGGTGAAACATACCTTCTAAAATACCTTAATGTTGTATCTATTTCCTTGGCCTTTGTTAACGGACCCATTAATTTTAATTTAACGAGGCAACGCTTATTAAGCGGAAAGACTACTTTCACTATTAAAGCTTGCCGAGCTCGGTATTTGAATAATTTTAATATATTTCGATATTAAACAAAGCACGCGTTAATAAATTGCACTCATGACACTTCTAGTGTACTTTGTGTCGTATATTGCATTATTAATATACAGAAGTGGCAAGTGAAAGGGCTTCTTAGAGCGTCGTGAGAGATGCAATCGTGCTTACCATATTATACATATTATCAAACCTATTTTTCATAAGGGTAGGCAGAAATTAAGAATTTCTATCGGCTACGATCCTGACAAAATTCTTTCGTCTCTTGTACATTCATTAGACATAAATAATAAGACGCCATTTTGTAATAAAACAATATTATTGTTTGTTTTCTTATTACAAGGATTTTTCAAAATGGCCGTCCCCTTAAATACTTAGACATATATGTATATATTTTGTTTGGCAACTCTTTAAGGTGTTTTCCAATCATCATTACTAATTTGAGGTCGTCGAAGAGGAGCGATAAACTTTTATTTTAATCCCTGATATCAGTAATGATCAATTCATGTAATCTATACGTGCTGAATTAGATTACAGTACGATATCGACACAAGCGGACAGGATGCGATAATGCTCATTAGGGGGAGAGGGAGTGAGACTAGATCCAGCTGTTGACCAAGACAGGCTTATGATGATAATTATTGATCCAGAAACGTGTACTGCAACAGAGTACACGTTTTAATAGACAAAGTATACTCTAATGTAAATATTCATTTCATTGTTACCAAGCGCCCATTTCATACAATAGACTAGCGTTTATAATGTCGGCTAGAGGAAATATATGAGCTGACTTCTTCACTTCCAGCAGATGATACAATAGGTCGAGATAAAGCCATAGCAATAAAAGAAAAATATAAGCGTACAGCGTCTAATGGATTACCACTTGTGTTTATTTCAGAGAGTGTTAGTGAGGGGCATTTGAACAATATCGATATTATTATCGATATAATAATAATGGTTATCGATTTTTATAAGCATCGATATAATATTCGTGTATGAAATATGGGTCACAAACGAAATAATACATTGTTATTAATTTTTAATTTATATTTGTGCATATGCAGTGAGGGCCCAGTCGTTTATAATTCAACCTTTCCCCTCGATGGTCCTGGTTTCAAATTTTGACGGACACGTCTTTATTTAAAAATTTAGGTGCGTTTTAAGATTAAATATGACTAGCTGTAACGGTGAAGGAAAAGAAGGTGAGGAAATCTACATGCTTTTCATCTACACTATGTCTGCGTGGCAAACAGGAGAACCGAGCTCAATAGTGTGACAGTAAAGGAAATAACCATAATGATAATGATAGGTATTCAAGTAAATAAATCTATATATTTTACATAATGTATAAAATAATAAAGTAAAACGGTTCCTCTTTATAAAATTACGGATGGGATAGTTTTAGCACTCGGTACTCTCCACCTGTCCTGTAAGGAAGAAAGGTGCTCTAAGTTACAAAAGTGTCAGATAGTATCTTGAAAGATGGAAACAAATATTATTGACATATATGTATATGAAATTCTTAGAATATCGTTTCAGTGTCTCGACCTCCGGGCCATCAACCCCAGTGCGTGTCTCACCTTTACCATCGGCGGCCGTGGGTCGGTCTTCCTTAATTCGGTTTGCCCTTTGTCAGTCGCATCACGTCTGGTTCAGCGGTACAATATTATTCTTCATAGAAATATCATTGTTTGAGTAACCTGTCAAATAAATATAAGTATGAGCGAAATATGTGAGTATACTATAGCAAATGTATATTGGAAGGAAGTGTAATGTAATGTAAAATGTTGTATTATTATTACGATTATATTATCAGGACAGGGCAGGCAGAGAGCACCGATTGCGAAATGTTTCTATTTTATAAATCGAACGTACTTTTTCTACCACCAGTTTTTTTATACACGCTCGCCGGTGTCGGAGACTGTAATAACAGTTATATGAAATAGTGGTCTTGTGCTGGTTGACAGTCTTCATCTGCCTTAGGAATTTAATTTCGTAGAACTGTGAAGTTGGCACATTTCCTCGAAATGTTTTCCTTCCTCGTTCATTCAGTACTAAACTTTATTTAATGTTGCTGAAACGTATGCTTAAATATATACATAACTTTGAATATTCAAAACATGTAAGGCGTATAGCAATATTCTCACCACCTATTCCATTATGGGACATAAACGTGACTACTGAAACGTGGTAGTGTTCTACACTCCTCTACCTACCCGTTCAAAGATTGGAGGCGTGAACGTGACACTTTTTTAAAATAGCTAAGTTAAGAAACACGTAAAAATAAATATCACATATGTTGCCCTCTTACCCAATCCAACGCATTATATGAAGGCAGAGAGCGTGTAATGGTTCTCGCATTTTTGCTATTGCACTCGCACGAGCGTCGAATGATCGCACGCTGGAAGCGCGCCAACGCAGCCCTAGTACTTAGCGTTGTTTGTTTTTAACTTATCAGGTGCGATAATAGGCGGTAATTCGTGTGGCGATAGCGGGTATATCCTGGTCTGGAGAGTATAATGCATGTTGTGTCATATGACACAATATGTGAGTGTGTGTAATATACAGCACAAACAGCCATATTGTGTATACTATTTAATTATACTCGTATTATTGTGTATGCACTACATATTCTATATTATATAGGCAACATCGAATATGTGTGTAAAATATATCGTAAGTGACATGTCTTTCCTTTTTTATAATATATAGTATGAAAATGTTTACTTAGTATAAACAAACGTCTTTTTTTTAATTATGTGTATAATTCTGTCATTATGTCGTACTAACCGGACTTACTGACGTTATGCTTCTATTTCTACAGTCCTGTTCGACGTCGGTGGCAGATGTCTATGGGGCGGCAACGGCCAGTTGTGGCCTGTCTCGTCTGCTATTTTATTCGCTTAAAAAGTAATACATGAATTATGTAAGTTATTTTCTAAACAAACGCATTTTCATTGTTTTATGCAAAAGCTTTAATTAAAACAAATAGAGGTCGCTGTAAGAAACTTGGCCGCTGAGATTAATTAAGATTTACTTGAAGGTGAAAAACTTAAGTGTGCTTCAAGTATGCCAACTTAACATAAAAACTTCCCTTGGCACTTCCCTGCTTTAGGACCTGTAACGCGTGCCAGGAAGTACTTACAGTTGGCTAAAGTACTCATTAGGATTTACTACCTTTTTTGCTGACGAGCCTCATTTTAAATTCAAAATTATAAACCGGCGTTCGGTACTAGAATATTATTACAGATAAGTACTTGAATAAGATTATTTATTTAGTATATTGGCTACTAGAACCTACCGCGTTAATGTTGCCGGAATTGATTACCAACCGCACCGGCCGATTCATTATGGGGTAAGCAGAGAGCACAGAGTACCAAATATGTTATAAAGCGTTGAGACACTGACAATACGTATTCGTTTCAAAACTGCTAAGCTATTAATCTAATTATGTAACGTTTAATGATTGGTAAGAGCGAAATGAAATCGGCTGAGGTTTCAGGTTAACAGATAGTTGCTTGCAGTCAACAAAGGTACTAATCACGGCCGTGTGTGTGTTGAGGAACGCTGCGAACGCTTGCTCTTTGAATTACTAGCCCAATTTGCGATTCGTATCTACTCAATTTGTATTAGGCGATAATCGTTCGGAAACTGTTTAATTGCATGGAAATTATTTGGATTGATTTGACATATCATAATGACTGCCCCGTTGGTGCATTGGTTAGTGAAACTAACTTCTGCGCTAGTCGTGGGCTCGATTCCCACCCAGTACGAATATATGTATAATGAGCACAAGTATTTGTTCTGTCTG
>DWME01007460.1:0-12604 GCA_018244795.1 Parelbella ahira ahira
TAAAAATCAATTATGTATTCAAAGTAAATAAATCTATGCTATAATTACACACACATTTCGTTCAACTTTAAAATTATATTTGTATTTTATTTTCGTTTTTTGTAACTCTATAATTCATACGTGTCAATTAAACATAACCTATGTGTTTTTATATAAAGCGTAGGTACTTCTATTTAAACATACATATAAATTAAATATTATGTATATAAATATTACGAATATTATATATCTGCTTATGAATATATTTTATCGCTTTGTGACATATAAAACCTTAACCTTGGAAACGTCATTCTTTTCCGATTACAAATTATTTATTTAATAGCTGCAACACTGCGATTGTTCGTATAAAAATAAATGTCAAATCGTTTTTATCCGTACTGAAACACGTATTGATATGACAATTAATTAATGAACTGAAATGTCGCATGAGAATGTTTTGGATTTTTAATTACAAAAATTTGATTGAATAACTAACTGGTTTACGTGCAATGAGATAACCATTTAATAAATTTAATTGAAACAAATGCAGAATGAATTGTCCAAACTATATACTGGATTTTCTCTCAATATTCAATTGAATTATAAATTTTTATTTCTGTACAATAGAGCTAATAGAATGTATCCACCTAACAACACAAGAAAATTTAAAACAAGATCGTAATTTATCATTTATGTTGTCAATATAAAAAATGATTGTTACCAGTAACACCTACACGAAGAACAAGTTCAACCCACGTACGAACAAATGGTAAAGCAATATAGGCGGACCAGTTACTCATTGTTCTTGCTGAGTAAGAGCCTAAATTGTATCGCTGACGATTTTGTTATTTTATTTATTACTTTAATAATACTTTTAAAATATATCGGCTGTATGTGGGTAATGAGGGGGTGTTAAAAGACGGCCTAGACCCACGCACTCGTTCTGTCAGACATGTTACTGCCAAGCAGCTACATTTTTTAGTGATGAATGGATTATATTGCGTCATCGAGTTTCTTGTCGACTGAAACAACCACTCGCTCCAACTGGGTCATGAATACATTGCTGTAAACATGTTTTCAGTGTTCGATACGAAACATGCGAGCAATTAACTAATTTCGTGAAATTTAACTTTAGTACTACAATATTAATTGAATGATACAAATATTGTTTTTGTTGCTGTATTCCATTTTTCCTTTCATTTATAATGAAGTGAAACTTTTCGAAGAATATAAATCGATTCACTAATGGAATTCTTCCTTTCATGATATTGACTACTAGCTTAATGAAATCCTAGTTTAAATGCTCTTTTTACCGCATTGATTGGTTCTTATTATACTAGTTAAGAATAACATATCTAGCTGCCATTACACTACGTATATTGTTATTGTAAAATATGTTGTATTACAAAATCAAGTGTTTTACTTAGTTAGCAAAAAGACCGACATAGACATTAGAAAACGTTAGGTAGGTATCTACTTTTGTAAAATTTCAATGCGGTCGTAAAAGCGGTAGGTACCTCTCGTATCCAAGAATATTAAAATAGCATTGTAATGCATCTACGATCAAATTTTTCTTTATAACGTGAAATCATAGTTTCTTCGTTAATAATATTCAGTTCTAGAATACATAAAAAAGTATGGGCGAGTCGTGTTACGGAGGGTAAAATTATTGATTCCGTGGCTCTGCTTTCGTTTGTATCGATCTCATCGTTTGCCCGTCTTTGAACTTTATTACATATAACGTGTTGTATCTTTGTAGTTAATAAACAAAATTGTTTTCACGTCCAAACCGTTATATACGAACGTATTTTTAAGTATGAATATCAGCAGATACAAGGTAGCGTGGCCAACGCTTTTGCCGAACAAGCTATAAAGATCGTGAGTATAAATTTCATCTGCATTTTACTCAGAAACTCAGTACAATATTACCTCACAGTGTAAAGTTTATTAGTTATGTACGGTTGCCAAACGAAACAACCTTGCGTGTTGATAAAAATTACGTAAACCGGTTTATGCATGTAACGTGTTATCGCAAACAATGATGGGTTCCCTACACTAACGCAGCAGTAAAAATTGAAATGCATGCATGGTTCTGGGTCACTGATTAATATTACAAGCTTCTTGAGTATTTCTAAACTACCCGCAGAACGTATCGCAAGTCGACTAACACATGCGACAATGTATGAAGCACAGATCGTTTAGTGCCAAAACCCAACGTTTTATAGGTACTTAGAAATATTCTGCCATAATAAAGACTCAAACGGGGTTTAGTATGTATAAACGAAATTATTCATTAGCTATTAAGAAAAAGCAATTAGTTAATTGTAATTATTGTCGCTACGTACATTTAAAATAATAATTTAAATCGCTAAATTGTTAGTTTCCTTATAGTAAATATATCTTTATTATCTTTGTTCGTTTTTCCTATGCAATAAACGTTCTTTTATGGAAATATCTTTGCACCCTGAAAAATTTTACGCATTCCTACGGTTTATGAACAAATTGTTCTGATGTGAAACCGTCGGTCAGTGCTATTTCTATTTATGACATCATCCCGCGTCGGGCTTACGTATCGCTGCACGCTTTAAATGGAGGCGACTGAGATGTCTGCAGTTGATGCCGTTCCGCGGAATGATCCCGAATAATGCCTTTTGAACTGTAGGTATTAAGTTTACTTTCTTGAAACAGCCGCGGAGGCCATGGAAGGTGGGCGACTCTTGCGACACCCCAAATTCATTAATGCAAGATTCCCTTTTTGGAAACACGTCCGGTAATGTAACTGCTGCTATTGGAATTATAATATAGTCAGAACAAATATGTTCGCCCACTCGCTAAATGACTATTCGAATTGCGTCACGAATTATGAGCAGTTAAGAGTTAGTTAATCTTTAAAACACCTGATCAATCATACTAGTTAATTGTCCTATGTTAAAACTTATATTTATTACAATTTAATTTCTGATTGAATTTAATAAATACCTTGTAGTGCTCTTAAAGAAGTTGTTACTTTCTCTGTTCATGAGTTCCGAACGGAATTTACTCATTTCTTCCTCCATCTTCCTCATTTCGGCGTCAAATCTTTCCCTGATGCTCGAAAATTCAGTATCGATGACAGAGAAGTCCCCAAGTTTAATAGGAATATTCCTCTTCAGACCACTGTCAGCCATTTTCACGTTTACGTAGTGTGAAAACTGTTAAACAAAACAAACACTGGAAGGATAATTTCTTGTGTAAACACAGTTCACGAGATGACTACGCACTCAATGGTAGACAAGGCAGGACTGATCATTAGTCGTCGACTCGGCGCCAGGGGGCCTGCGCACAGTTTTAAATAGCCTCACGTTCGAACGTCGCTAGTCGCTACAGTCAGTCGGCGTCACTCGGCCCACTCCGTGCTTCTCGCTCATTCCACGTTTACTCACACACGAGCACAACTGCGAAGGAGCCGCGGTGCCTTGCCAGCCGCATCATAGACGTGGTAACCACTACGTAACCTAATTGATGAATCACTTTATCTGGATCTGTCTTTACTGTTTAAGGCAATCAGCGACGTCAAAATTAAGTCGTTGACTATTCATTATGGTATTCTTGTTTGACAACGCACGCAGGAAGTTACACTCAAATGTATGTTTACAATGTTCTACATTCGTTTGCCTACCAGTTTAGTTTATGACACTAAAGTACTTAGTAGCTGCCTACGTCGTATATGATGATTATTTTTTTCAATTGAAACCAACGAAAAACATGTTTTTTTAACTGCCATCTAATCCCAAATAAGGCAAAGCCTCTGCTACAGTCAGAATCAGCAGTTAGGTTCATTAACCACTGGACCCGAGAAGGAATGAAACGTGTACCTAACTATATTTAAACTTGTATGCAGGTAATATACCTCTAATATATTACGTGATAATTTGACCAAGAATAGCCACAGTTTAAATACCTAACCATTTGGAGCATGTTAAATTTAACGAGTAGATTATTGGTGGAAACAAGAAAAAATAAAAAAGAGCTTCTTGATAAAATATAGACCAGATCCACCAATGGAATTGCAGAGCTACCATAAGTATATGCAGTTTACAGATCTCACAGATTTATATGCAGATTACATGTGATACCGTGTACGCCAATATCGGTACTGGCCGAAGAAGCTACCATTGATAGTAGGTACCCAAATAACTTCCATTTTTAATTCGCATTTTTTAAATCTTTGAATTTTTTATAATGTATTATAATGTTATTCGTTTGCAGTTTTATAATGTTATCTATCTTTGAACTTTACAATGTTGTTAATAATCTATTTATAAAAAAATATGTAATTACATCTAGTGATAAGTTTTTGTCCAAAATTGTTGAGGATAGGTACATAATTGAAATACCTAAAATGTTATATATAGATCTTTATTATTTACATACACTGCTTGGAGAACGCAGTTTTATTTATACGAAAGTTCAAGTGAGTAGGTACTTACTCATTACTTACAATTTAATATTGTTTTGCCAACATCTAAATTATTAAACTGTCTGTGTTGTTTTATTTTAACATTAAAAACAACATAACATCACGCCTACATTTACCCTAAAGGGTAGACAGAAGAGTGTAGTACATTCCCCCGTTTCATCAGTTAACATTAAGAATTACAATAATACATATATACCCGTAATGTACTAAGCAAACCCACAGTCACCTCGCTTTATGACGAGTGATTCGTCATGTACGGTGTCATATGAACAAACCGCTAGTAGGGACCACCTACGTCCGATTGCATAACGAACAATGAAACGTACGCGGCGTATATCCTTGAAGAGCTCGGCCTATCGGCATTATTTAGATATACTAGCCCAGATCTTAGTGTTGATTATTGTAATGCAGTAAACAAAGCACTTATTCCTTGAGCATTTAAAATCTTGACAATTATTCATGACAATGACAGAGCATTAAAATCTGCTTTGCTACCTTCATATACATAAGTGGGTACTTATGTGTATGAACTAATGGTCGGTACCAATTTTTTTCATAGAGCGCTTCAATGTGCTGAACAGAATATACGAACGAGGACTTATGAAGTATTTGAGTGTAGATTTGCTTACACTAGAGGAGTCGTCAACACGACAGCCTTGGAAACTTAATATGCGTTTTTTAGTAACCACAACCCACGACGTACTGTAATTACTTTAAAAAGAAGCTCGTCCCACAGCCAGCTCGTGACAGAAACTAGAGCGCAAAGCTGATAAATAAGGATTAATATGGCTTCAACTTGCGGGTCAACATTTTATATACAGGTATTTTTGATAATAGAAAAACTGTTTTTTTCAGCCTCAGCTAATACAGTACGACATTATCAAAAACGTCGCTTGACAACGCAGCATTGCTTGCATTTCGTTCTATCGCATCTCGAAAGCGCGCCAACTGCAACGTCACGCTGTAACGTCATCTTAAATGGGACATGTTCGAAGCAATTTGGTTAATATGGCAAAATAAGTGTATCTAATTCCAAGAACTTGCCCAGTGGAAGTTCCTTTTCCAACACAAGGTTAAATCTGTTTCCTTTCTAGGAGGCATTCATTAGTAGGGTTTGTGCATTATGCATACCCAGTAACAATACTTATACGCATATCAAAGCTGGCATTGCGGTACATAATTGATATGCAAAATGGATAACATAGGGAATAGTGGAGCCTTGCAGAGCGCCAGCATTAATTGATAGTCTGTCTGAGCAACGGGGACAACGGCGGCAATAAATTTGCCTAGACAAAAAGCAGGCTATCCAATTGCATAGCACTTACAAGATGATAGGGTCGCGAGCAAAACACTAAGGGCCCTTTCAACCAGACCGGCTCCGACAGCACAGCAGATTTTGATCACATTTAAATTAGAACTTAAAGAAATTTTAATAATCTATTTTGAACTTTCAATTTCTTATAGAAAGAGGATGGTCGAGCGCCGTCATTAAACAATTTTAAATATCTACGACTAAAATCTGTTTTGTTCGAGCCGATCTTTTCCGAAGGACACTAAATCGGACCCTACAAGAAGTTCTACTGACGCCTTGGGTACCCTGAATCATTACTAATAAACTGCGGTAGTATTTTAATTTCACAATAAGACCTCTTGCTACATAATCTGCATATCTGATGTCATAATAAACAAGTCATCATTTGTGGCTTCGAGTTGTGGGTAAAATTCTATTCTAGGAGCTTACAAGTACTTGTATGTCATACAAAATTAACGAGTGTAATGAAACCGTAATTGATAACTTATTGTACTAATATTACAAAGAGAGACCATATTAACTACAAAACCGAAAACGAGGGATCCAAATATTTTAAAAAGGTTAATTAAAGTTGGAAATTATTTAGGTACTTTTATTGAATTATATGTTTCCTCGGCCAGTGCCAACAATGGTCTACTGAACACATTCTTATTTGTCAGTTAAATAATTAATCGATTACGTACCTACAGGAGTTTAAAAATGATTATATTTTATAAAATAAAAATAACGGTAACATCACGCATCATCATCCGTACATTTTATTGCATACTTAAATGACATAATACGTATCAGTTTATCACTCAAATTTTTCTTGTTTGTGGGTTCAATATTTCTATCTCCATATTGATGAGATATTCAAACTTGTGAGTGCCATGGTTGTGTGCACCACAGTAAGCATTTTTCATGCCGGACAAGAAAGTAGATTGCCTAGTATAGTAGATACCTTTTAGCTATCCTGATAATGACGAAAAGTTGAAACAGGATAGATGGCGCCTTATATAATCATCAAATATTGTTATTCGATAATATATCAACAGATGGGGTATTGAATTTTATAAAAAATATTTTCAAATATTTTTTTTGTTGTAAAAGTGTTAACTTTACAATTTTTCTTTGGTCAATAGCTAAGAACGTAAGCCTTTATATGGGGTTTGAGTTATTACTTTTGACTAAGAATTGAGGAAAATTTATCCTTATGGCATACAAACACTTCAACTTCACGGCTGCAGTCCTCGAAGAGATAGGCAGAGAAGTGTAGTGCAATCCCACGATCCACCTATTTAACTTTACGTCCCACTATAGAAAAGGTTGTAGGTACGCCTATTGTCATATACCAGGCACAAATCGAGACTCCGGCTCCTACTAGAAATTCTAAGATAGAATAATTCGATAATACCCGACCCGGGAATCGAACCCAGAACCAGTAGATCAGCAGTCGCGCTTACGTCCACTCGACCAACGAATTAGTCACAAACCAACACTTTTGTGAAATAATATGTATGATGATGATTTTAAAAAGTTTTACAACCGTCTTCGCTATTAAACTTGTCGCTTACTTTATAGTCTAGACGTTAATAATTGTTTGTATAAGCCTGGTACTACGCGGTCGTTGTACACCGTCATATACCTACGTTTTACAACTATGTAGGTATACAAATACTTAACAGAAAACCGAATTGTATTTTAATGTATCGTATCAATCCCAATCACTCCTCATATTCTTACCAGCAACCTCATATTATACGAGAATGATAGTTACTACTTAGTTATCTATATTCCCACAAAATTTTGCGACGAAATCTTATAGATAAATTTTAATCAATAACTTTGAGTCTTAAAAAATGTTCTGAAGATAAATCTCAACCTGCATTGCAGCTTTCAGTTACCCCAAATATTCAGCTACGTCCTGCCAAAATATCTAAAGTTTACTCTATCCCAGTTTCGTACACAAACAGCCGTATCACAAAAAGGTTGAATCTTTAATGGACTTGGCACTCGTGATATGATCACGTTCCAAAACAATTGAACATGTCTGCCTGAGGCCGTGCGCGTTACTTACGTGATTTTATTTTTCATGCTTCCTTGTTATTCAGGCATTTTTTTTTCTAATTATTATTAGTCAATTCTATAGTAAGCATTTATGAAAATAATAAAATACGACGAATAATATAGTGAATAAGAAATATAATGATAATAATACCTAAATCATATCAATCATTATACGAAATCTCATATTCATTTAGTGTTTTTAATTAATTGTGATCTACTGTTACAATAATTAATTACAAGAAGTTAACTTCGAGGTAGGCATAGGTCAAAATATGAAATCGTAAGTTTTTGTTCATCGCATTTAGGTATCACCTGTTAGTTAACCTTACTTCAATACAAAGTAGTAATCATATTTAAGTGTCATCTTGACAAATTAAACTAATTGTAAGTATCGTATACTGGCTACCTATACCTACCTCTACCCTATATTAGAGCGAGATTTATTTTTAATACGGCTTTGGATTAATAAATCTATACTTAATCTAAGTTTGGTCTTTAAGATTGTAAAGTCTTAGTAAAGTTAGTAAGGTATTTTACAACTTGTCTAAGTATTGTAGTTATTTCGGGTTGTGTTTTGTTTATAAAAATTAGTATGTTCCTAATTTTGAAGGTTGACCTACATTTCATACATACTTGCCCGTATGTTGCAATAAAACTAAGAAATTAGAGCACAAAGAACTATTCTGTAGACTGTTAAATTAACAAGCATTGATGTTTTTGGCTCAAGTTACTCCCACATTATTAAATAGGTCGGATTAGTTATAACGAAATGACGCAATGGCTCATGCACGTCCATTGTGTCATAATGTATATACGTTTTCTAAGAACATACCTAATATGTACTTACAATGTATGACCGTATAAATCAATGACTTTCTCAGAACCATAAATAACAATTAAAAGTTTCAATATAACGTATAATAGTCGATTAAAATAATTTATCTGCACGCTTCCGAACGTTCGAAAACAAACAATAACCGGTAACAATAATCATAAAGAAAAACAACCGGCATTTTACTGCTTAAAATTGTACGCTTCAGTTTGTGCAGAATTTATAATACGATAGAAAAAAGTAGATATACAATTGAGATACTCCGTTTTAGAGATTCCAATCAAATGTCCACATTAAGACATATTTTAAAGAATAGTAAGGATTTATGGCCAATGCCTACCTATAATGAAGAATCGATTTACTTTTAGAGTGTTCCTGTCCAGATAATTTAACATTTTTTAAATGATAGGCTTATGTTGTGTAGAAGAATCATTTTATACACAGTATAACTTACCTTGTACCTACACTAAAACACAAGATGTAAATACCTAATTTAAGCTGCTAACATTAATAATGAAGCGCATATACCTAGTATTAACAATCATCCAACTACCTAATGTAAATGTAAATACCTAGTCTTACATTATGTAGAGTTTTGTGCTTACATTTCTCTTACACTGCGGTTCCCAAATTGTCCTTATTAGGACTGCATACTATATTTAGAACGAAACGCAGAGTCCTTATGTTAAATGGTCACGTCAGTTTATATCAAACGTCTCTTAAAAGTACACTCCTGTTTCGCAGCATAACCGAGCACAAATATTAGTATAAATTTAATTCTTGCTCTTTTTATGCATTTTTTCCTGTTACAGCTGTTTAAGGTACTCTTAGCCTTAAACATAGGTATAGGTATTAAACATTATACAATTTGAATCTGTCGCACTACTAGAATCTCGGTCACCATGTTTCTAACGCGGTAAATAATTGGAATAAACAATCCAAATGTTTGAATGTACCATTGTGTTACAGAATTAGACTGTGTAGGTATATCTCTTGTTGTATCTAAACATTTGGAAGCCGCCGTAGTTGTTAATGTCATCATTTCCTCTAGCGTTCAGGAAACATTGCGGGTGATTATTTTTAGCCTGTACAATTTTGTTACGTACACAAAACGATCAGATTACTATTTAAATTTAATGAAACCCATGTTTTTCGTGTGGCATGGTGAAATCCATCACCTGACGTAAATGAATGCCTAGAGCGATTAGGCCGACAAAGCATAATCACTGGCCATTAAAGTTTTAAAACAAAACCAATTAGCGTGTACCTAACCACATTGAAAGGTTAATGAGGAAACTTTGACAACACCTTTCGCGTAACCGATCTGGGCATCACCTTGAATATTCCGCCATAGTTGCTATTATTAGAATATTATGTGTATGTATGTATTATTAGAATATTAGAATGTTATGTCCTATCCACAAGTTAAATGTTATTTTGTTAAATATTTTCGTCATCTTTCTCAACACTTACCACCGCGATGTGTAAGTACCTACCTATTTCGACCAATAGATGTTTTGGCAACTGTGTTTGAATACAAGTAACTGGGAAATAATTATTAAGGGAAATGTTTATACGTTTTAAAAGACAACTGAGAACAATTATTAACGTGGAAATTAATTTCAAGTTAAAAATTTAAATGGTATCCTTTTGTAGTATTCTGTAGGTATTGTAAAATCTACAATGAACGTTTTCGGAGCCAATTTTAATAAGCTATCACTATTATACGCTATATTACGAATAATTATGATGTGTATTTAGTTATTATAATCCTTTATAAATAAACCAATGGTGCAATATCTAGAACTAGTCACCAGCGTACATTCGTGACTGGAGGCCTCCTTCCATGCAGATACACTTATTCTGTATTCTTGGTAGTTAAGTTACTAAGCTGTACTGATCTACACAATGAACGAAATGCATTGATGTATGAGAAACCTTTTTAGCTGTACTGTAGGTACTGTATTTATTACAGTTAGATAAAATTTTTGCAACTTTTGTGAAATTACTGGGAAAAAAGAAAAACATCCGAAGCCAAAGGTTGATGAATATAATATGTAGGTATAACTAGGTAGATACCTACATGAGACAGGCCACCAAAAAGTAATTGTTGAAATTTTTGTCCATTTAGTTTTATCGTTCAGCAATTACCATACAACAACTACTTAATCAACGAAATTTCACGAAAATGAATAGTGATTAACTTACAGAATATTTTTTACAACTGGAAAATGTTATTTTAAGTGGACCGTGGAGCCGAAGATAAGAACTGAACGGATATGAATTGTGCAATACCTTATCACAAATAATTTACTGTGAATTGGCGTGAATAAACAGGTTTATAAAAACTATATGATTGTCTAGCAACGTGAAGCTTATATTTGCAACCTGCGCAGTATCGCCGGGGTATTGACGCCGACGCACGCGCAGGCCCGATCCGGTTGGAATGTTGATGAAAGCGATAAATGGAGGTCGTTCACTTCCCACCATAATAAATCCATGGACTATAAAAATAAGAATAACTTTATCTATTCCATTTTTTATAATAATTGGTAATAATTGCCATTGTTACTTTAAAAGATAATGCCATGTTAATATGTGTAATTAATGTTATCAATATGGTATTTTAGTTTTATAAAAAAATCCAAGTTTTAAAAAGGCACTAAGTTCAATTGACTATCTATATTCACACAAAATAAAAAAATCATAATTTTAGATTCTCTGTTACCTAACGGATTTCTATTAGGCAATTTAATGATACGAACCGGTTTGCTTCAATGACAAGCCTTTGACCTTTCCAAAGACGTCTTTAGAGAGCCACTGAATTATATATGTAGTTATTCAAATGTATGTACATAATATATATCTATAACAAAGAAATTAAAGAGCAAGAAAATCTTTATTGCGCGATATTTGGACAAATATATAGTATAACAATGTAGTATGACAAATTAAGAAAATGATATTCCGGTCTAGGTGTTGCCCGGCGCTGTAGTAATAATCACAAGTATTGCAAGGAATGCATCATGGGACTGCACCGTTAAGTGATTATGGCTGCCTCCGCATTCATATTAAATCAATCTAGAGCCAACATTCTATGAATACTAATGAAATCGAGTCGAATAGAACGATAGTCCACATTAAAGTACCGTAAACCGACTGTATTAATCGTAGACAGTTATTTTAATCCGATCTAAAATTTTAATTTGAATGTTGTCATATTTATTTGAGCACGGATGACGACCGTGAATAATATTATTGTCATAAATACTAATAAATATTCTTCTATGTACTTAAAGTGATAAATAAACCTTAGTGTGGTGATGTAATTCAAGGTGACTTTTTTCTTTTAATCTCTACAATATTTAACTCGACTTGCCCGTTGGTCTGGTGGTTCATGACCCTCACTGCTGAGCCGGGTTTGTAGGTTCGATTCCCACCCGGAACAAATATTATATAATATGTACTTATATGTATAAATCAGCTGTTTGATCGCCATAAATTAAATACCACGTGTGGAGATAACCCAGTCCTAAGAAATTTCAATTATTGACCTATGGACACATTGTTACATGATAATATTTACAAATCACTATATCAAAAATATTGTATGTATTACTTTGCGAAAAACACATACTTATTCCTTTTTATAATACTTAGCATTTCTAGGGGTCGTGTGAAATATTGTCAAATTATCAGTACCTAATCTATTTGAATGCAATGGCAGTGGTAAGTTTTATTAATTCTTAGGTTAAGATGTAACTGTAGTCACGTTAAATGTAATTAATAATGTTTAAACGTAACTTAAACTTAAACGTAACTGGTGAAACGTGGGGTGTAGTACACCCCTGTGCCTACCCTCTCGGGGATTACAGGCGTGATGTTACATAATAATGTTGGAATATGGGTCTCCTCTCGTATTGAGAGGGTCAAGGCCATAGTCTGCCACGCTGGCCAAGTGCGGGTTGGCAGA
>DWME01007461.1:0-12604 GCA_018244795.1 Parelbella ahira ahira
ATAGTCTTGCTATCGGACTACTATCGATAGAATATCGATAGCCTATCGATAGTCCACTATCGATCGGCAACACTAGCCAATATGCCAAAACTAAAATAATTTCTTTGTGGCTACTTACTTTTCTCGAGCTGTAACAAATGAATCATACAGATATTTGACACGAGGAGTAGGCTTCTCCTCTGGGGGTGGTGGTTCCTGTGATGCACTAAATGGTTGATAAGAAGCAACCCCACCAGTAGCACTTGCAGAGCCACTGAGCTTCCTCTCCCGTCCTGTTATAAGATAGTCAATTAGAAATAGATGATTGGATTTTGTGAATATTTAACAAAAATGTTTTTGCTTAGCTTATATTTTTTTAATAAGTACTACTCATAGCTTTCCTAATTTTAAGCATATATATGTTAAGATCACTATTGTTTCTTATAGCTTATTAATCTTTTCCATGCTGGAGTAGACATGTTCTGGAGTGGAGACTGCATCTTGGGAAACAGTGTAGGATGCTTTCTAGCTACATGGAATGACGATATAGGCAAAGTGGCTAGCAGGTGGATTTGAAGAGCTGGAAAAGAAGCTGGAAATCAATGCTATTGGAGAGGCCCATGTCCAGCAGTGGACAGAATTAGGCTGATAGTGATGATACTATGCTGCATATAAACCATGTAATCACTGCTTTTTCACTTAATCATTATCAGTTATTTTGTTGCCCATAACCATTAATGACTAGGATGCACAAAGTGAGTACTTAACATAATTATATATATACCATCTAAACTTATCATATTTTTTTGGGATGGCCCAACTACTTTCAGACCTATACAAGGTCCTTCTATATCAGCTCCTGTTATTTGCAGAGTTCACGAAAACACTGATAACACATTTAATTGTAAAGTTACCATCCCAAAAACTTTTATGTTACATGTATATAGGCGCCATGAATATTTCATACAGTTAATCACTATAGTCTTTGCTCTGAATACCAAAGTGTATACACTATGGATCTAACATATCAATATTTTATACTTTTATGGGTTTGAAAAATGTTTAGTTATATAAGATACCTGCTCGTGGTCGTTTAAATGTAGCATTTTGGGGTTGTGGTGGAGGGCTCTTAATGGCTTGTATGGCGCCACTCTTTATCAATTTGCGAGCTATTTCGCGGGCATCTCGGGCTTCAGTGGGTCGCTTCGGTAATAACGGCTTTTCTGGTTCTTGCTTAGGAGCTTTTAAAGCTTGAAGCGCTTTCTTTTTCTTTTTAAGCTTCTGATATTTCGCTTGCAACATCAACTCTTCTTCAGTCAAATTTGAGGGGAAATGGAGGTAAACCATAGCTAAATATTATATTTAAATAGGAAGTGATAGGTATTTCGAGTTTAATAGTCAGTATCAACACTACCTAAGACGTAGCTTAGTTAGAACAGGGGCAATTAAATCATATACATTATACCAGCAACACCTTTGAACTCCGTAAGATAAATAGTGTACTGTAAGCGTAACATACGTTTATTATGTATTAAATTATCAATAAGATGAATAATTACACTAACGCTATAATCTATATCTACACATTTACTCTGTGAATATAAATGCAAGGTAAATTAGTAGCTCTTTATTAAAGTTTTTAACCAAGAACTCGAATCTTTCTACTGTTCTGTTCCAAGACCAAGTGACAGTAGACAGTGACAGTCCACTCCACCGACATAAATGAAAGGGACATCATTTTAATCTGTAAAAACAAATAGGTAGGTTTTCCTATTTATTCAAGGTATTCGTAAAAACGTAATCTAATATACCTACATATAAATAAAATAGAAGTGTCTGTTTGTAATATAAAAATAATAACTTTTAGTAAATCCTTGTGAAAGTATAAAAGTAAAAAAAATATGCTATTAAAAAATCCTAACTTTTAGGTTATTTTTAATAGGCTGTAATTTGAGGGAAAATAGTCGTACAAAACATAAAAAAATAGGTAGCCGATTACAGTTTATAAGTATAGGATTGAAAAAATGTTCACATGCGGGGTTCTTAATCGTAAGAAAACCAGATTTAAAAAAATCCCAAATTTTTGGTCGTCTTCAGATCGGTCTACGGACTCCTCATTTTTTTGATACTGCGGTCATTATTTCCTGATTAATTGATTAATTTAAAACTTGTCTGTCCATCTGTTTGTTTCTGCTTTTACTGGCAGATAGTTTAAGTAATGAGGTGTAAATTACGCCAATTTCATTTTATAAAATGTTTTAAGATTCCTTAATTAAAAAATTAAAACTCATATATTGCAATAATCTTGGCTCTTCTATATAATCTGCCGCACTGTGTGAATGTGGTCTATGGTGCCGATCTTCATCGGAACCCGGCCTGTTCCGGGGGAAGGAATTATATATTATATTATATTGCAATATGCGCGAATGAAATCGCAGGTACAGGTAGTAATAAATAATAATAATAATATTTATGAAAAGATAATAATATATCAGCACGACGGCAGTGATAGCTTAGTGGTTAAGAATTCAGCCTCTCACTCCGGGGGTGCTGGGTTCAAATCCATGGTGCGCACCTCTTCACAAAATGCGTTTTAAATTAAAATATCACTTGCTAACGGTGAAGGAAAACATCATGAGGAAACCTGCACACCTTAGAATTGATATAAAAAAAAATCTTAATTATTATAATAATTGTTCCACCGTGGAATTATAATAAACATTTAGGCTGAATTATGAATGCAAATCGGCAGAGAGTGCTAATCAATAAAATAGGCGAGAGCGATGATAGATAATTACACGATTAATTGAAAATATGTTCATTTATAGATATGGAAGAAAAACGAATTCCCAAGTGATCGGTTGATGAACAAAAAATAACTTGAGACCTATTTTGCTAAAGGTAAAAAAAGATAATATTTTGTAGCCTTTTGTGTAAGTAAAGCCTACGTATTACAGTAAGACTTATTATAGTATTTTTACTGGGAAATAGCAGTGTGGAATAACAATTTTTCAAGTCGCAGCGTTTTTTATAAGCTACACTAGCGGAGAGCAACAGGTATATTTTCATGAACATACGTAGGTACCTTTAAGCGGCGCGTACATTCGCCATTCGTCCCATACTAGTTACAAACGAAAGTTCAATGACCGCTGCAGGCAGACAAAAACTCTTTGGTCGTGTAGGTACTAAAGACAGCTTAGATATTTTATTTGGAAGATTGTCTTATTCCCAAGTACAGATTTATACCTATGTATAATATTTGATGTCATCATAGATTTTATTATAGGTAAAATAATGTGTTGTGACTGTTATAGGTTTGAAAGTAAATTTTCCTCAGATATCCATGTGAATGTAATTATTTTATTTTGCACGTAACAATCACAAAATGACATTGCAAAAACAACGTGTCATTTTCAGAGTCACTCCAATTGCAGTGCGCATTTATTCAGTTACAATTGTATTTGTTCTGGTAAACTTGCTATAATTTATGTTTTTACCTAGGTGTGGCAATGTTAATAGTTATTTACTTATGAATTCTAGAAACTTAACCACACAGTGTCTTAATCAAATTAACTGACCTCCAAGAAGTGCATACTCACTGCACGTTCGTCATTCTCTAATGACTAATGGTCTTTGTTTCGTTATGCAGTTATGATAGTTCAGTTTACTTGCTTATTTCACTTTTAGTCGTCAATCTGAGTGTGTGGAAAGACGTCTTATCGCAATGGCATTCAAAGTCGTAACTATCTTTGTTTTAACTCTAATTTTGCTTGTAGTTAAAACTACAGCTCTACCCAGAGACAGAAGTGTTGTGAATGAAGATTCTAAGGAAGTATTGTCACATAATCACGACTTATCCAGTACGAAAAATTCTTCAGTCGATTTTCCAGAAACATCAGGAAATGGTGCGTATTGTATATAATGAAGTATATTAATTACGTAGGTATTATATTTATATATGTAGGTACATACCATAAAGTATGTGTTTATTTTTATCATTATTTTAGTTCGAATGTAATGGACGAGTCTAATATTATATTTCCCCCGGTTTTAATGTCTGAGATTATTACTATAATAATTGCAATTATTTATTTCTTTATGGATGTAATAAACAGAAAGCGTTTTAATTTTTTTGAAATTAAATTTATTTTAAAGGATATTTTTTCGTATTACACAGCGCACTCGGGTTTCATACATTTCGACTATTAATTGGGTAAGCTTTCACTTTTTTGAAACAAAACGTGCGGTAGCGATTAGTTTTCTTACTGTTAAAAGTTTTCTGAGTGTTTATATACACGATTGATGATGTACCGGCTTAACACACGTGTTTTGGTATGCGATGTATGTAACGGAGCCTGTGACTAACACACGTGTATTCCTATGTGCGAACTGTTTTCATTATTATGCCTCCAGATATGAATAGTATAATATTTTCTTTTGCAGATGTTAATCAACCAGGACGCCTGGCATGCCAATCCGAGGAACCAATCCCGGATTCAATATGCGAAGAACACTGTTTCCCTAAAGGGTATAAATATGGCTTATGTATAAGTAATGTGTGCGTTTGTATTTAAGAAGATGTTATAGTCATTCAAGAATTAATAATATTTTTTTTTAATTTGAAGGTGTTCACTCTTATTTCAATTATATGTATTTACATATAAGCACATAACGAATATTAGCGTGCCTTTTCTCTGCTGGTTTTTTCGATAGGGCTGATAAATTAAAGTGATCATTCATGACTGTGTTCGCGTAGATATCTTTGCCTTTTGTGTACGTATATTGTCTTACAGAAAGTCAACTTTTGCATTTCTTTCAAATTGAAGTATAATAATATAATTAATGTATTTTATTTTTTTGATGGATTAAATTAAACATACCTATACCTACGTGTAATTTTATCATACTTTTATTCATGCTTCCGTACCCTTCTCAAACCTATTTTTCATAGTATTTGGTAAAAAATATCAAAATAACAATCAAATTATTTACTTTCAAAAAAAATTCTATTACAATTGGTCAAATTTAGGCCGGAAATCGTACTTGCTTACAAAAAAAGGCTTTATAAACTTTCATAAGACAGGTTTATGTACAAAACAATAAAGATGGTCGACTGGTACTTCAATTGACTTTTATTTATAGAAGAAAAGTGGGCAAGAGAAACATTAATATGTAAATCTAGCGAGAATTAGAAAAACAATGGTTTTATATACAATAAACTTTATTTACACATAACTAAATGTATTAGAATTAATTAGGAATTTTTATATCATCACTAAACTGAGTTTGTTTCAGTGGGTATATATTACATGTAACCCACAGGCTCGTATTGGTTTTGTTGCCAATATATTGAAGTTATATGATATTACGTCATTTTCTGTTGTTTTTTACACAATAATTAATTATAAAGTAATTTTTAATAAAAAAATAATTATTATTTTTCCGATACCGTCGTAAATGTGCTTAATCCAATTATTTAATTTATGACCAATATCCCCACTACAAAATGTTGGTAAACCCAATAATCCAACTCTATTCTAAAAGTTATTTTCCACTAAGCGGCTATACAGGCGGCTGCAGTGACGATCAGCTTGCTTAACAGCGAATCTGTTCACAACTCTTTTTCATTAAAGAAATATAAATATCCAAAACGAAACGTATCATTATTTGCTGTCAAAAAAACACAATGAGAAAACAATGGAAGGAAGTTCTTATGGAAATCCTGACGGACATCCTTTATTAAGGGATCGATAACAAAATCATTTTGTCCGTCCCACAAGGAGTGATCTAATGTCTATAAGGGCTTACAAGAATTTACAGGACACAAAATTAATTACGGGTATGTATGTACGTGTACAATCGTAATTGTAAATTTCACGGTTCAGTACAGACAACAAAATTGCCTTAAATTGTGCGCGGCTTATTTGGCAGTGGGCACTATTCATTAAATTTAGACATATATTTGTGTGTTCTGTTGCAGTTGCGACAACTTTGGGAGTCAGTATCTCTTCATGAGTAGGTTTGATTTGGACAACTAGAAAATTTTCGGGGCCAGTCGCCCTAGATCTAGACGCTTGGTGGAAAATGGCAAGAAAATACTGTAACGTAATTTAAACTAATACCGATTTCCATATCTTTTAGAATTATTATTTTATTGTATCACTAATATAACGACCCTATTAATAACACATTACTTGGATTTCTCAGTGATACTTATTGTGTCTAAATGATTAATTGTCGGAATTGTATTAGACTTAATATGTATGTTTTCTGTATAAATGAGGTTTGCCTCTTCTTTGATAACATTCCAACTGACATCAACATCTTCTTTCGTGGTTAAATGAGAACAGATTACAAAACGAATAACGGTTCGATTTCTGTATTTACAGGCCACCATGAACAACTTCTTCTTTTCTATTATGTTGTCTAAAAGTTTCGTTGTTATATTGTCTCCGCCTTCTAATCTGAAACACACTAGACCCATCGATGGTTCTGGTTCCACAATAAATCTATTGTCTAATCTTATTAGTTTAGCAAAATATTGCGCAAGACCTATGTGATTTCTAATATATCGTCTGAGACCTTCGGCACCGTATATTTTTAAAACCATCCAGAGTTTAAGGGCTCTAAATCTACGCCCAAGGGGCATTTGCCAGTGTCTGTAATCGGGAATTTTAACATCGCCTTTGACATCTTCTAAGTATATTCTCTGAACGTCAAATGCGTTAATGAGATCATATCCATTTTTCACCCACATAGCCGAACAATCAAAGGTTACTAGTAACCATTTGTGTGCATTGACATCAAATGAGTCAGCGTATTCAACGCCTTTCATCAAATGTCTATACTCAGGACAAATGAATACTGCCCCTGCGTAAGCTGCATCCACGTGCAACCAAACATTCTCTTTCTGGCACAGTGGACCTATTTCATCGAGTGCATCGAAGGCACACGTCCCAGTGGTTCCTAAGTTAGCAACAACATAGCATGGAATGAGTCCTTGAGCTTTGTCTTCTTCGAATGCTTTCTCCAAAGTTTCTCCGCGAAACCTGCCGTTAGCGTCTGCTTTTAAAAGTCTCATTTTCATGGAACCTAGGACGCCAGCTTTTTCTACAGAGGAATTAGATTGATCCGATGTGTAAGCTATAAGTTTGCTTTTAATTAAATCTTCGTCCAAACTAGGGTTAGTTTCTTTGAGTCTGCGAATCATTTTATCTTTAGCAACCAGAAGACCTACCAATGTGGCTTCACTTGCAGAGCCCTGGAAATGGAAATTGGTTTAGGTACGTTTCGGACAGATCTCATCATTATGAGCTTTATGATAAGGAAATTTGAAATAGCATATGGGGATATAAAAAAACGCAAAATCCCGTCTGTAATTTCTGAAGGGGAAGGCAGAGAAGTGTGCTACACTTCCTTGTTTGACTAGTTTAAGTTCCACTTGGAATAGGTGGTGAGCCTATTATATAATCTGGTACCTATATAATTACATAACTTGGTTTGAAAGTGAAAAAGCTAAATAAGTTGGTAAGTAGTTAGTTGCCGCAGTGTTACCTGAATAACACCTCCACCGGGACCAGACGAAGAATTGAGGAATTCGTCAGGTAACCCAAGCAGCTTTCCCAACCAATTCATGGTGACAACTTCCAATTCTGTGCAAGCTGGACTAGCCATCTGTAAATAAAAAATTATAGATTTTATGACATTGAAAGTAATTAAATAAGAGGTCAAAACAATAGGTTTAAAGAAAATAAATCGGTTTAATTCTCAATAGTTATTAAAATATTTTTTTCTGGATTGAATTTGTGATCGATTTTAGGCCGATAAATTGGGGCGAACCTGCTATTTTTGCTTTAGATAAATTAATTCTTATAAGCGGTTAAAACAAAGGATTAAAGCTTGTATGAAAATTCGTTTTCTTTAAAATAGCAGGAGATGAATATAGGTTTGTTTATGACGTACGCAACCTTTAATATTACATCTAAAAATATCACACCCAGGTTAATCCAACAACGCCAAGGCCGTCGCTGAGCAGTCCTCCGATGGTACTAGCGAACGATGCACCCGTCGGAAAATACGCATGGAATTGTGGAGATTGCCATCTCGTTATCTATAACATAAAATAAGATTGATAATTCTATCTATAGTAATTAGGTATACATAACAAGAAAACCCAACAATCCTTTTCCCCAGTACGGTGTATAATTCTATGTAGAGTGTTTTAATAATAATTAATAATTAAAATCAGATAATTATTATCTAAAGTGAGTAGTATTGTAGAGTAAGAAGTGAGAACCACTGCCGCTAATGAATATTTAGATTCGTTCTATATCCGACTATAGGATTAAGATGATTAGTGTTAATAAGTTCAGTAAGTTTTAATTAAGCGGCAATGTCTGCATTTCTGATTGTAGTATTATAAATTATTTAATAACAAGGGCATGTAGATAGACATCGATGTAGTGGGCGTACTCTCTCGGGATATCTGTGTATATAAGAGTATATGATATGTAAGTAGGTAAGTATTATAGAAACAAATTGTCCAACGCATAGCATGGGTGGTTTAAATCTCCAAAAGGAACTTCGGAATTTTTAACAGACCTATCTTAAGACGTTTAATGATAGTCTTATTTTGAAAAGTCGTTACTTACACCTGGCAGTATACAATCTGAAAAGTCCTTTAATACGGTTTGCCATTCTTCTGGTTTCTCTGGCGCTTCATCTGGCAGCATCTTTACTAAATATCCAGGGTCAACCGAAGGTAAGACAGTCCTGCAAATTTTTCTTTCGTTACAACTTTTATGCGGCTTTTTAAGGGAGGCACCGACCAGCTCACTTAAGCAGCTACATTTCCTATAGGTATATTACTCGATAAGTTATCGTGTATTTATATATTTTTGATAATATTAAAGAAGTACAGTCTAAACCTTGCTTCGATGAATCTAATAGAAACTAAATACTTATAGCTAAATATTAATTAATTCTATAACAACCGGTATCTATCATTATTATGATATTCATTATTATTATGTAACATCATGCTTGTAATCCCCGAAAGGGTAGGTAGAGGAGTGTAGTACACTCCCACGTTTCACCAGTTACTTTTATGTTCCATGGAATAGGTGGTGAGCCTATTGCCATAGACTGGGCACAATTCTAAACTCCGAGTCACTACTAGAAATTCTAAGTTAGAAAAATCTAATAGCACTTGACCCCGGATTTGAACCGAGACCTCCCAATCGGCAGTCGCGCTTGCAACCACTCGACCAACGAGGCAGTCTATCATAATAACAAAGAATTAGTAACAATGTACTTTCTAATTTGTTATTAAAATAATACTTAATGGCATAACAGTAGGTACAGGCTAAAATTTGATTCATAAACAAGCATTTGTCATAATTATTTATTTATTGATTATATTATATGCAAGTCAGTTGATTTCAAAGGATTATTAGAACCTATAATCAACTAATTTAATTTATATAGGATTAAAATTTTACTTAAATTTAGAACGAAATTTAGTTCCTTTTAACACCATATTGAAGTGGTAACTATATATGTTTTATTATACTTCTTCCGCCTGTCACAACTTACATTTTTTAAAAAATCGACCCATTTGTCATTCCACTTTTGGAATATGGGTCTCCTCTCATATTGAGAGGGTTAAAGTCATAGTCTGCCACGCTGGCCAAGTGCTGGTTGGCAGACTTCGCACACACCTTAGATTTTTTTTTATAAATTCTAATGTGCACAGGTTTCCTTACGATGTTTTCCTTCACCGTTAGTAAATGATATTTAAACTTAAAACGCACTTTTGAAAAGGTGTGCGCGCCATGGATTTGAACCCAGCACCCCCGGAATGAGAGGTTGAATTCTTAAGCACTAGGCTAGCATTGCAACTACTGCATTGCAACTTTCATTGCAAAACATTAATCGAGAATATTGCAAAATTATATGTACAGGAGTAGCCATGTACATATTGCTAGTCTTAGTTATCAATGAAACAAGTCTATGTAATATTATCCATAATACGTATTTGAATTTTACATTTCAGTTTTTTATCTTTTAAACTCTGAAGTAAAGTATTGTGTTTATTTATTTATATATTGTACTACAGTGAGGGTAGGTATGACAAAGTGTGATCTTATTAGTAGTAGCATTCTCTACTATTTAACCCTTAGAGGATGGTACAATTTTTTGGGTGGTGTAAAATGAAAAAAGAATAGGCAGTAAAATATTTAAAATAGAAAAAATCACAGAAATCATTTAAGTTGCTGTATTTTACTAGTATGATGAATGATATGTCATTAATAGTCTTATAGTTCTGAAAATACCTAAAATATTAGTAAGTTTGAATATTGAAATTACTTATTACCAGTTTTGCTAAATTTCTTTAATAGAGATAAACAGATTATTAGATATTCATAACGCTAAAAACTAATTACCTTTAATGTAAATCAAGTCCTACCTAAATCACGTTTGTACGGAGGCTATTTTAATTGATTAGGTAAATGTTTTGTGTTTGTTTATGTGTACAACAATGGCAAAGGAAAATTACGTTTATCATAGATCCAATCGTCAATGATTTAATCGGTAATTATTGCAATCTTCGTGTCTTGACCCATTAGCTGTGGAGCTGCGTGTATGCTATTAACAGTGGATGCAGCAAGGTGCAAACAGAAATATTAACATAGATGCAAATGTACTTTTCGTTGTTCTCGCAATTGAAAATTCCGTTTAAATAATTAATCGTATTTATTTATAGCTATCCAATTATTATTGTTGTCAAGTTGTCACTTTAGCAAACTTAGCAGGTTTCCTTTGTATTAAAATGTTGGTTGTTATAGTAAATGGAGCAATATAAATATATTTTGTATTTCAAATTATTATTACCATTAAAATTAAAAGAGCCTCTGAGGTATAATTAATATAATACGCTGCGACAACATAGGTTAAATTTTTAAGATCTTCCAATTAGTCTAAAGCCGGAAAACAGCTTTTACATTTAATGCATTAGGCCAGAATAAATGAGCTTATGATTAAATAGTAAACATATGTATATAAATCAAATATCTTAAAGAATAAATTAATATATTAAATCAAATTACAAATGATAATTAATAATTAATGCTCACCTGTTTCTAATATTGTCCACATAGTCCGCTAATAAGTCAATGGAGGCTTTGCCGAGCTCACGAAATTGTTGGGAATCCATTTTCTTTTAAGGAACTTATATACTCAATTGAAAAGTACGAATTAAATATAGATTTAAAATAAATAGGTAAATAATCATTGAGGGAGATCCTCACACGCGTAGACGATCAGTCGGACAATGGCAGTGGAGCTGGTGTCAAGTTGATTTATATGCTCCGACCAGCTTTCTAGAGTGGTCGTACGTTGTCAGTCATGTAGCGACTGACTGCCGTGAGCATCGCATGAATTTACGTACATTTTTATTGTACCACCATAAGTTCTTTATATTTATTTAAACATGTCAAATTTACTTTATTTTTACCGTGTAAAATATACTGCGATTGTTTTTTTAATGTACAATAATTGTAAAATATGACGACGTGTTTTTTATTAATTCATTTGAGTCTATATTTTTTTTTGGTTTGGTTTTTGTAATAATTAATCTTAATTGTCTTGTACTTTTTATCTTGAAATACTTTATCATGGACTATTAAATACGTTTTAGAATTAATATTTTTATTTATCCTTATATTTATGAATTTATAGACACCAGTTGAAATACTTTTCAAGCGTTAAATCATAATTAATAATCTTACATTCTCTACAGAGCTGAGTCTACAAAGAATAAGTTTTGAATTAAAATTATATTAATTCGATTTTATGATTAGGTATTGCCATATAATCGATGATTGCTATTGTAATCAACATTTTATTGGTAATTTCTGTAATTCTCGTAATCAATCAACTGGCCGATGTCTCGTGTGTACAAACAAAGGTATGAGATCATTATAACACGTTGTCAACAACAGAGTACCTAGTGCGAAAAAAATGGATAGTGACACAGACAAAAAGCACTGGTCCGTAAGTAGGTACTTTACATGCTTATTTAAATAATGAATGTTAAACACGTTTCCGCTTTTCGTACCAAGTTCAATTTACAGTTGAAAATCTAGAATTTTTTCGTTATATACCACTATGTAAGTGTTAATGTAATGTATTTTTTTAAACGTGTTAGTAACAAAGACATTTGTTGTGGAGCTTGCAAAACTGCGCTCGTTGAATTCGATTAGACATTTACAATACGTCTTAGTGTCAATCATTGTTAAACGTGAAACTTTATGCATTTTACAATTCCTATCCAGTTGTGTTGCGTATATTATTTATTAGGTATAATGACAGCCTCGTTGGTTAAGTGTTTGCAGGCGTGACTGCTGATCAAGAGGTCCAGAGTTCGACTCTCTGCTCAGATACTCTTAGATTTTTCTAATTTTGAATTTCTAGTAGTGGCTCGGAGTCTAGTTATGTGTAAATAAGGTCTCTAGTAATGCCAGAGGAGTATGAAGTAATTAATTAAATAAATAAATAACTGGTACACATCGCAATAGGTCCCATCCTCTATTTCATGATGGGACATGAACGTAACTGGTAAAAC
>DWME01007462.1:0-12603 GCA_018244795.1 Parelbella ahira ahira
ACCCGACCTGGAATTTGAACCCAGGACCTCTCGATCAGCAGTCACACTGGCAACCACTCGACCAACAAGACATATTTATGGTGAGTCATCCCGTTGTAAATATTAATAATATTCTAATATCTACAAATTAATCAAGACAACAGGTGCTAATCTCGATGTATGAGGTAATTAGTAATGAATATTCCAAGATTACAACTCATTTATAACCAACGTATATTGACCTTTAGTCAGTTAGTCTCTGGCATAAAGTGAATAAGTACCTAATACATTATGGTCTATTAACTATCAGAGTCTAATTTATGTTTAACTTTGAGACTTATCGTTGATGATATGGCATTTATAAACGAAATACATCTTGGTAGTATATTTAATGTGCTTATGTTCTTTAGTTTTCTTATATTTATGTATGCACCTCCATATCATGTAGGGAATGCATTGGACGTTTAATAGTTTATGTAATACGACATACTACATGTCATTTGTTGGAAATTTTGATTAATTTTATTTATTTAATTAAATTAATTTCAATTTTACATTTCAGTGTGTCCTGCTTTTCGCTAGAATGCAAATAGTATCTAACGTCAACTTTTCGTAATAATACAAAATGTATTTTTATACGCAAATACGTTTTTTTCATATTATCTTAGTCTATCTAAATAAATGAATCATGGAAATAACTATGGAATTTGACGAATTTGGATTTAAACATATCCGTAATCCATATATATTTAAGTGTAGTAAGACGCCACAAATATGTTACTATACTAGATTACTAAGTTGGTACATATCATATCTAAGCATATCCGCTAACTGAAGTCGATAAACGACAAAAATATTTGTACAGACGATCTTCAACAGACCTTCTTCAGGATATATCTATACATGTATTACTGTAACGACTAAATATAAGAACTTCGTACCTACCTTCTTTGATAGGATAAAAACATCTTGTCTCCACGTTACCTCAAACTTCGTAATAAATTCTAGTTTTCATACTTGCCATCGATAGTAAATTTCCAAGATTAACAGTTACTGGTACAGACTCACATTAAGTTAAATGTGACTTGTACATAAAAGATAATGGTAAGCAATCGATTTGATTTGAATTTCAAAGTGGTCAGTCGTAAGGTACCTACTGTTTGATCACGAACTATTGACGATAAGCGAATAAGAGATATACATAATATGTAGTTGAACAACAAATGTAGGTATGAACTAGGTAGGTAGTGACGAAATTCGTCACAGCTAAAAACGCTTTGACCAAAATTCTGCTAGGCATTCTTAATGACTATGATGTGGATTTTAAAATGAAATTAAATTAACAAGTAGCCTATGTCCAGCGGTGGACATAGCAATAAAGCCAATAACACGCCTCTGAGCTTGATCTTCAGCTCCATTCATTTCCTTATCTATTAAAAATGTTCGTATTCTATTTGCATTTCTTTAAAATCTAAAAAAGTAACATCACTACGAGTGTACTACTCTGAATATAGTACACTCCCACGTTTCACCAGTTACGTTTAAGTCCCATGGACTAGGTGGTGAGCATATAGTCATACACCGGGCACAATTCCAGACTCCGAGTCATTACTACACATTCTAAATTAGAAAAATCGAATAGCCCCCTACCCAAGATTTGAACCCAAGACCTCCCGATCTGCAGTCGCGCTTGCAAGTCATTTCTCTCTCAGGTTAGTCTCTTGCACTGAGACAGGTTAATTCAGCATTTGTCGAGCTCATTCCATAATGGCGATTAAGATCTCAACGAGGACTGTTTCATTTACGTCTATATTAATGTTTTATTAAATCACATAAACAGCTGCACCTGTTTCCTTTAGCGGTGGACATACGAGCGTGATAACATCGCGGGCTGACCATTTTTTCGTGTATATTTCGCATATTTGTGGAAACTTTTCTCTCAATACTAGATAAATGTGTAACTGCACTATTTCAAGCTCTTTTGTAACGATCAATGAGACAAACACAAATAAAATATGACTTGATTATGACACAAATGATCATACAAAAGGCTAAGGCTAAGAATGGTTCATAGCAATAGGTATGCCATTTAGGGACGTCTACTTTATCAAAGATATTGGTTCTACCGAGGTCCTTTCACGGTCACACTCAAAATATTTGTCTCGACAGCTTCACTCGCACATGAGCATGGAAATAAAATTGTAACACATTAAAGTTCTACCGAGGAAACGACTCATACGTCCCTTCTCCATTGCGGACGTAACAAGAGTTTAAGATATGTTGATTTTTTACAAGATACCATAAATGAATTTTAATAGGTATATTTTTTAAAGACCTGGTTTCCTGAAACTTCGATAGTTAAAAACTTCGAACTCCAGAAACATGGCAATGCTGGTGGATATTATTACTACATAGTAATGCAGGTGATCGAAATTATCCCTTCAATGCTTTATTTTATACATCATTTGTGACGTGTATCCACCTTAGAACGGAAAGCACTTTGCTGTGAATATATGTCAATAATTCTACACGTTTATATTGAAACGATTTTAAGGTATTTTAGATAAATATTTTTTCATGAAAATATTCAATAACCTCTCCAATAACATTCATTTTTGCATTACTGCATTATTTATAAATAAACATAAAAATGAAATTTTAACGTTTTCATTTCGACGTCCCAGCATTCCACTTGTTTTTAATACAACGATAAATTTTCATATGGCGTGGGCACAATTGTCTATGAATGTGCTCCAAAGAACCCACATCGATACAAGTTATGACTCTAAAACAATAGCTCTTAAAGTTCAATTTTTACTGTGGCAAATCGTCAAGAATGCACTTGCGAAAAACACTTTCGAACTAAACCGCGGGTATTTTAGAGTTTACTTTTGAATGTAACGGTTTCGAACAGAAAACTGCTACAGATACTAATGTATCAAATTATTTTCAACCTTATGGTCGGCACTTTAGAGTATATTTCAGCTTGTGCGGTTTTCAACCGGTTGCAGCGTCACTATTGTTTCTCGATTTGCCCCGAACATTACTTTTTATAGTCTCGAAGTCGTTTCAATGTATTTCCTTTGTCTATTCCGCGCCAGTTTGTATGAATTGCTGGAACTAATGCCAGGTTTTTATCTGCGTTATTACCTCTTATTTTATATGCACCTTTGGTTTATATCGACCTGTGGAAGTATGTGATGGTGTTGATATGGTTCATCGATTTGATAAGCTATTTTCATTTGTAACTCATGATAATCATGAAAAGCTACCTTTCTAGCGCCCGTTAATCTTGATGCTGTGGTAGTATATGATTCATGCACAGGTCCATACTCACCTAATGTTATTTTAAAAACACTAAACCACAACTAAGATCCGCTAGGTACATAGACCTTGCTGACCCCGAGGGTTAATAGGGTTAATAGAATAGAGAGATTGTCACTGCCGCAATACAGCTTACACCTTCTATGAACGTTATGAAGAAAACTAATAGACTATTATTATATTTGTATAGTTCGCTATTGAATAAAGATTTTTTGAGTCTAATAGTAAAATAATTTTAATCAAACTCAGCTCAACCATGATTCTTTTGAGCATTTCTAACTATTCCTTATACAGTTGGAAGAGTTTCGTCCACGCTCAGTTGAAAAATTCCACAAAATAGACGACTATTACATACAAAATCGGATAAAGTCTCCACACCGTTGCTACCACAGTCCAAGATTTAAATACATTATTCAAAAAGTTGTTACAATAAAATATACAAGACATTAATTAATCCAACATTTTCAATCGATTCTTTCAACAAGACCAATTGAACCGTGCCTTAAGGTGTCCAGAAAATGTGTAGGAGCCTCATAATGTTGAAGAATGGTCTCTGAACAACACGTACAAAATAATACAACTGAAAATCAGCAACGATAAAACAATATCATCCTTATGTAAAGACAATAAGAGCTATTATAGCTCGTTATCAATATTTATGTGTGTAGGAATTGTTCTGCTCACAGTGCAGTCGTTTGCTGGACGATGTATTGCCAGTAATTACCGGTTGCAAAGGCGTGTAGGGTCTGCAAATTATTTCTATTTTCAACGCGAGATCCTTAGCTTTTGTGACTTTTATTTGAATTATTGATATTATTGTGTAAATGTTGTATGCAATTTTGTATTGTGCTTACAAAGTGCTATGATTAAACATATGTATTATAGTAGTCAGATTATATTATGCAAATAGAAAAAATGGTTTTTGAAATATGTGCAGTTTGTTTCGTGAGATGAAAAATACATCCTCTTTACCGAGTAACAAACTCTTCTATAGAATAATCTAGAAGTAACAATCAGATGTGATATAAAATGGACCATGTATCTTAGAAATATCTAACATATTTAAAACTTCCAATATCACAAACTGAAGGTCTTTACTTTATTACGTTAGGTCATAAAATTGCACAAAATTTAAAATCGTTACCCAACACCAAAAACAGCTTAAACTATAATTATATATTTCTCTTTAACTTCCCAAGTGTAAAATATTATGTCTATAATGAACGATATTGACGTAATATGAACGTTGGGTAATAGGTCATACCGAGTAATATAATTCGTATGAACAAGAATAAAGACCGTTAAAACACGAACAAGACCCTTCACGATCAAATAGTTCTGTGTTTTTTCGCGCCAATGCTCATATTTGGCGGCCCAGTGAAGCTTATCGGGTGAAATCACGCGTAGCTGGACTCCAATTAATTATTATTTATTGATGTTGCCACCATATTTGATTTAAGTGCAGAGAGATTAATGTTTTTCTACATATATTGTACCTACACGTTATGTTTGCAGTGTAGATTATACATAAAGACAAATGTTAATTGTATTTCAGTACCAGGTGAAGGTGTAACGAATAAGGTTTCTGATAATAAATACCTTATAAGCTACCATGAAATTAACATTATTAAGGATGATTTGCACAGCCGCAACTTTTTTAACTCCCTCTAATGAAGGAACTCCCCTAATCTGTTGCGATTGGGGCCTGTAGAAAGTTCAAGCCACTCCAGTGGGCATAAGTGGAGTATCTGGTCTCTGGGTAAATTGTACATGTATTATTTTTATTGTAATAATGAGAATATTTTATAAATAATAATATTAGAGTACTTATCATTAACACGTAACATCACGACTGTAGTTCCCGATGGGGGAGGCAGAAGAGCACTCCCAGGTTTCACCAGTTACGTTTACGTCCCACAGAATAATTAAAATAATTACTTAATATTAAATTATTAATATTCTTTTCGGATGTCCCTTGTCGGATAGTCATCACCATCATATATGTAATCTAGAGCGCTTCGTAATACAATCCTAAGCTAACATTGTTTTAAAAAAAATTATCTACGACACAAATCGTACCTTATAAATGTCACGAACGACAAGTCGTTCTTCACAATCGGTTACTCGTGACGTGACCCTAATAGTCAGTAATTTTCAAATCGTAAACATGTCTACCCTATACTTACTAGAGTGAAAGTACAGTCGAGTTATAAATCAGAAATACAATGAGCTAAGATTACTGCTTCATTTGAGATTTGAGTCATCGCCTGTACTTGATGGAGGGTTAGCAAAAGGCGTTCGAATTAAATCGTTTGACAAAGATTAATTTGAGTATTTAAAGCAATTTGATAAATGATTTTTAATAATTGCTTCAGTGTATTTAATTTAAGTTCATAGTTAAGTTGCCGGATAAATATTGTTTTTGGATAGGCGTGTAGAACTTTTCAATAAGATTAAATGAATAATATTTTTGAAAGTTGTACAAGTAGGTACCTATATAAGATTGTTGAAATTTATAGAAATAACATCATTATGTGCTGTTCATAACAAGTATTGTATAATGATATTGCAGCTTAGCAATTTTGCTAAAACATAATAGATATTAAAGAATTTAAAATCAAGGCTTAGACAAACGTAACCAAGGATGCTTCCTAGCTAGCTGAAGTGACGATATACGGAATGTGGCTGGCAGTGGTTGGGAACGAAGAGCTGAAGATTGAGCCCAGTGGCGTGCTACTGGGGGGGTGTATGTCTAGCAATGGACAAAAGTGAGCTGATAATGACGATTGAAGACCTGATTTTATTAAAAACGATATTGTGAAGTTTTCGGTTGTTTACATACTTTTACATAGTTACATACCGTAATACCGGATACAAATATGTTTTAATACATTACAATAAATATATCCGTCAACGTCAACGTTATCACTGTAAAATATGAGGTCTGTTATAATTCTGATGTAATCGTATTTAATATCATAACTAAGTATTTTAATTAAGCCAGATTAATGAAAAATTACTCATATATCAGTAAACATGATTGTAAAACGTGCTGTCTGTCTACCCCGTGATGGTCTTGGTATGAAGATATGTATGTATATATGATTAATAAAATGGTGGTAGGACAATCTACTTAGGATCAGACGGCGCTGGTCATCACTGATGAATTAATTGAAGCGCCTAGATTACCAGGCTCATGTGTAATACCTACTTACACAATGTTTAGTCTAGAATATATAAGTAGTTGTTTATGTAGAAATTGTATGTAACGTCACATCACGCCTACCCGGAAGGGGTGGCAGAGTAGTATAATACACTTCCAGGATTCACAAACCACGTTTACATTCTACATGGAATAGACGGTGACCGGTCAAAGTACAGACTCCGAGTCATTATTAGAAATACTAAATTAAAAAATCTAATAGTCTACCCGGGGATTTGAACCAAGGATCAAGACGGGTTGTATGCGTCGACAGCGCCACAGCTGTTTTCAGTTTGCAGTTGTTCAAGTTTCTATTTTGTTCGATAATCGAAAGTTCGAGAGCAAATTTGCCTTCAGATCACTTATGTAAAGCTTGGATTACATATAGTATACAACATATTACTGAATCAATTACAGAGAATCTGAAACTAATTCTGAATTTAATTAAAATATTGAATGTTAAGAAGTGGTTTTGGAGACAATTAAATTTCAGTTTGTAAATTTACAATTTCTGATCTAGAGAAACGAATACTTCATGAATTCAATGAGGTTCTGGGTACTATTGAAAGTTTTTAACTTACATTTTCTGGTGGGAATTTCGAGAATTGGCTCGGAATCTGGACCTGTACCCGGTGTATGGCAATAGGCTCGCCATTTATTTTACAGTGGGGCGTAAACGTAACTCGGCAAACTACACTCCTCTGCCCACCACTTCTGGGATTATAGGCGTAACTTTGCACTTTCTATATGTACAATTTCAAACTAAAATGATGCAATGATTATGGAATAATTGTTTTTAATCTCGTTAAATGAATACCTTCTTGGTTATTTAGCAAAAAAATAGAAATAATATATCTGTAGAAGAAAGAAGAATATTGATGATTATGTTTCAAATTTTCGTTGATATGCAATTTTTAAGCAACAACTATTAAAGTGTCCAATAGTACTATCCAATAGTATTGTATGTAACTCAAGTGCTGCAGTAGTCTGGTACCGAGCGAGCACGCAAGCCCAATGCACGTCCATCACGAGACGTCCGTCCACGCTATCGACGATCCTCGTAGCGAGCTGCAAACAATGAGATTTGTGATCTGATTTCATCGTCTGATAACGTAATATATAGTATCATTTGAATAGACAAAATTGGACTATACACAGGAACACATCAAATACAGCAATACAATACAGGAGAACGTACAGATTTATAACTTCCAACATTATTTTATAACGATTTTGAGTGTAACCAACTTTTATTTAGTTTTAATTCTGTTCTAGTCTGGTCTGCTCTGTTTTTAGTTTAATTCTAATAATAAATACGAATACGGTATCTTCATAAAAGACAAAAATCACACAGCATATATGTAGGTAAGTGGTTAAGCCACACGTGTTATATTGCAAATGTGCACAGGCGACAATGACAATTTTTCATCGGATACCCGATCTCCCCGAGAGATAAATTAATAAATTTTGTGTTCGATTAAAGCAAAGGAAGTACACACCCACTGTTAATCTCAAGCTGATGTTGTATTTGCAATCCTTCAGAACGTACAGCAAATACTACGGCTATACTCATAACAATCAAATTTTGTAAGGAAAAATAATGAATTAGCCATTAGAAATCCATTATTGGGCGATTTAATTATCGAATTCTAATGTAAAACAATAATTATACCTATGTAATAAGAATAATAATAATATTGTAATAATAATAGACATCTTTGGTATTTTCTTACACACAATATACAACATTCGAATAATTATATTATTATCGCTGTGATCGAGAGGAGTGACCTAAATAATAGCGTAATTGATTAACGGTTCACAAATCTACTCGGGTACTAAATCAGCGTCGTTATCAGGAACCTAGATGAGGAATTCGCTATCTCTGATGGAAACAGTCTCTCGACTCACGAGAATCGATCAGCCATCTTACTTCACTCAGACTTCCCGTCACAAATGTGTAAGCGGCACGCGATGAACTACACATTTATTTTGTTAGGGAAGTTGTTGGCAGAATATTTGGCCAGGTGAGCATTTGAAAACAAACAACTGAATAACCACCTTTTACATTATAAAGATCATTATCTTACATCATAACAGGAACTGCTAAGCAATCTCATAAACTAACAAAATATTTGAAAGGAAACGTGCAATGATGATAGAGGTCAATTTTGTGACATTAGCTTCTATTTTGTTTAGTTCAACCATATTTTAGAATTCCGGTAATTGGTTATAAGCACATTTATGTTGTAGTTGAACTTTTGTTATAACCGAAAACTTTCATTCCTTCTCAGTATTTGTTCCTAATTAAAAATCATCTTTAATCTTTTAGAACATGGATACAACAAGTCATTTATATCCACGATACGAAACGTAAAAAGACCTCCATGGCTACAGCCATTATGTCTGCCCGAGACAGATTCAAAGATTACAACAAATGTTATGGGATTGTAAACTCGACTCGTATTTCTGCTTTTTAGTGTCGTAAGCTCGAGAATAACTTGAGATTATCGTCGCATTTAATCTATCAAGCGGACGCGACTAAACGTTGATGTTGATGATCGTGCTAATTTATGAATGGAGGTGTTGCTTTGATAAAATTATGTCGCATCAAGACCGTTGCTGGAGTCGTAAACTCTTTGTAATGTCATCTTGCCGCGATTGCATAACTTTATGGATAGGATTTTATGCTGTTTACGAACTGTCAAGAGTTTCTGTGCGAATTTTACGTCACGTGAACCGGTTTCCAAAAACTTAATTTGTAAACTGTTACTAGTTTTTAAGCAAATATAAAAAATACGCTTCTCGATAGTGTGACCTGGGCTGCCTTGACGATGAATTAGATATTAAATATTTTAATGAACTAACACCAAGACATTCCAACATTGGTGTTCATATTAAAGGTTCCGATAAGCGGCAACTAGTATCAAACCTCGCAGGTGATCAAGAACAACGATTTAAGACCGCCGTTAATCTTATTAAGAAGACAAATGTTCCAACGCCGAGGTTAAGACATCGCACAAATCAATGCCACGTAACAAATGCACCGATCACGGAACAAATGATGTCGATATAAAATACTATCCCAATTATTTGGGACAATTCATTAGAAGACCCTCTACGCTTTCGATTGCTGCGATTCGTCACACTCGCGACAGATGGGGATCTATCCGTATGGAGTGCCAAGGAGAAATGGGCGCACTAAATCAAGCGATGGCCGACAATCCCGCGCAGTCGCCGTCGATACATCAAGTGTAATGCCTCGGATACCGCGGTCAGATAATCGAATGTGAGCATCGACTCGTTACGCTGGAAATAAGATGAGGTTTGCGACGCAGCGTCGGTAATAACGTCCGAACTCCGAACGCCTTTCGCTCTATTATCACCATTAATACTTGTAGAAGCTTCAACACGACGTTGCGATTTATAGCGCTCAGTATTTGTTGCACGTAATACCTTACCCCGCTGCAACGCTTGCAATTTTAAGGTCGAAATTCCTGTGCGCGTTCTATTCAGTTGTCGACAACTAGCAAGCGCTGATAGATCTGTAAAGTTTGCCGCGGACAGGAATATATCGAGTGGTTGCCTCCGTGCAGCTTTATTTATACATAACATCTGTTTGAAGTTGAATCTACCGGCGCGGACGGGGAGCGCATTACCGGAGATTTATTCCGCGTCTTAATTGTGAATCGATGGGTTAATGAAGATAAAACCCACGGCTGTGTTGTAAATTAGCTCGCGTGTCGACTCGTGGTTCCGATAAAGGCCTTCTTTATTGCTCTGTTTGTTTTCTCGGGCCGTACTTCAAAGGGAACGGAGATAAACTTTAGTTTTATGCGAATGTATTTATTGGCGCGCTTTAATATTCAAGTTTCGTTTTAAGTGTTCTTAAAAGTGAGTCATGCCATAATTTATTCTCGGATCGAAGGATATCTGTTGAGTCAAAGGGAAATTAACGACACGTCGTCGTTCGTAATTAACCACGGCGCTTATAAATCAGCTGCAACCTCCGTCGCCTGTAACAATAGCCGCAAAGTAAGATAAATCGACAGGACAGCTCTCATACAACTCGATATTGACAAGAGCGGTGTTCCTTTTAACTGCATCCAAATTGAGAGACATTGCAAAAGCTTTTCCCACAGTATATTTTTTGCTTAAAGGCCAGCTGATTCATCGTCTGCTTCATATTGTTATTTGCTAAGAACTTTCCTACTCTGTGGCTCGGATATACAGTATGGTAGCTTAGTTAGGACGAGAGGCTACCCCACGCGGTCACACACTCTCGTCTAATGGCCGTGATTCGACAAGTACAAATGGCCTCCGTGACAAATGGCCTGCGGACGACCCCGAGTCATCCGATCCGGCGTAAGTTCAAACACCAAGCAAGCCAATATGGAACTTATTGTGCCCGTTGTTGGCTATTTCATTCAGAGTCGAACGTGTGCAGTCAATAGCAAAAAGGATGTTCATTGAAATGGAAATGAATATGTTAATAGCAGTAAACGATGATGCGTTCACTAAAGAGCTCGAGGGGAAACAAATAGTGCCTATCTGTTTGTGCGGTTGTAATAAATCAAAAGCGGTAAGGTTGAAAATCCAATATCAGAAAATATATTTAGTGGCATACGATAAGTGAATGTGCGATGTGTCGAACGCTCTCTCAGTTTCCTATCCGATAGCCATCAAAGGTTTTATCCGGTGTGGATTTGCAAAGACTCGTTCTATATAGTGGGGAATAGGGAATGTTTTCCGAATAGCGATTTCCTTTTTTGTAGTGTCAGTTCCTGGAGGACCCCGCCCTTATGAGACAGTCGTGATTTATGTGTTCCATATCGTGTACTACAAAATATTAATACGATGCTGACGCTAGCCGTTATTAGTAATATGTCATGAATATGAATTTCGTTCGTGATACTTATTACATAATAACGTACGGATGTATTTGTGATAGCTATATTAATCTTTATCGTTAATGGCTTTATGTGTCAGCATTTCTATTGGCGTTGTGTTTTTTTTTAATAGTTTTTATTCCAGACTCCGAGTCACTACTAGAAATTCTCAATTAGAAAAATCCAATAGCATCCGACCTGGGATTTGAACCCAGGACCACCCGATTGGTAGTCGCGCTTGCAACCACTCGACGAATGAGGCAACGAGGACATTATATAAATAATTTATATTTATTTAGCGCTTCTTAAGTGTATAATAATATCTTGGGACATCACCACCCAACAACAGAAAAAATATAATATGTGCTCATTACACAAATTTTTTCTAGGTGGGAATCGAACGCATGACCCCTGCGCGCTAAAATCAGATACTAACCACTGTACCAACGGGTCAGTCGAATTCTGGGTATATTCTATATACGAATGTTTATTACACACAATTATTACAATTATTAGTATTTTTAAAGTCCTCGCAGAATAATTTGGCAGCAATTCGACATTATCACAACGACTTTAGACTCCTACTACGAGACGGGCATTTTTACTTTTCACGTTTACAATATATTGGTCTATCGGAAGGCCATTACTGTATAAATCACTTGCCAGATGCAGTATGTCTTCTAATGAAGAAAAGTGCGCCCCGGGATGCTTTATCGTCGATCTGTGTAATTAAAACGTTACCCGGAGGAAATGTGGAGCAATAACGATAAATCTAGAACGTTCCGTTGCGTCGTGGAGTTTAGTGCCGTAAAAGGATCAATACTATCAGCATCTTGAATACCGATTAAAAATATACGGGCCTAGGTATACTTAAAACAGGTAACAATTGCCCATACATTCAAATTCATAAACAAAACCGAATGATGTTACTAAGGAAATCAGATTAGATATTACAATGGAAACCTGGCTTCAAAATACAAATGTAAAATACACATACAATTAAAAATATAGCATAAAAGTTCCTAATATATCCGCAAAAGACACCCAAGCGAAGCAGAGATTGTGTTGTTACAGCCAGACATCTGATAAGCTATATCTACATTGATTTCTAAGCACATATTTATATCATCACCATCATCATCATCTCAGCGTATATCCCGGTTACGTCCTCACACTAGTGTGTGAGGACCCAGGGTCCGCTTTCCGGCT
>DWME01007463.1:0-12603 GCA_018244795.1 Parelbella ahira ahira
TTAACCCTCTCAATATGAGAGGAGACCCATATTCCAACAGTGGAATGACAAATGGGTCGATTATTATTATTATCTATGTCAAACAGATAGTGGATAAATATACATACGTATCTATGTATGTATGAGTCATGTCTCTAAGTACATACACGTATACCGATAATGTGATACTCAGACACAATACAAACACTCGTTTTGCTGTCGCAAATATTTACTTCGGCTGGAAATCTAACACAACACTCGCCTGAGTAATCATGTTTACAAACTAGACCGACAGGTCAGACATTAGATACTTTTAACTATCATTGCAGGTTATCGTTACTATATCTAATAATTATAGTGAATTATTCATTAAAGTAATAATTCAATTAGTTACCCTTCTTGACTGAATAAGGCAGATAAAGGGTGATAGAATCAGAAGTATCTGAAACTGGCTAGCATTTATACAGTATACTATGTATACAAGCATGTATATAGTGATAAATATAGAAGAAAAACGTAAAATCTGGGACAATAGAAATATTGGGGACTCGGTGGCCTCTGCATACTCTGTAAGTACCCTGATGTGATGATTTAATAAAAATTATCATTATCATCATAATCGCCAGCCTCTTGATGTCCACTGCTGGATATAGGCCCTCCCTAATCGGCGCCACGCCATCCGCTCCTGGGCCTTCCTAATCCAGCAGCTTCTTATAAAAACTATAAGTCAATGAAATTGAATGTTGCGAAACCCATTAAATTTATTCGCACAATGTGTGTTACGTAAGAGACTCCGTAATTTGCGTTTTCATACGTGGTAGGAAGCGAAATATTCCATTGAAACTGAAAAATTAGTCCGAAAACAAATTTACACGTGCGAGGATTATAAAACCGCTAACGACCGCAATTATTAGAGTGGTTCAAACCGATAGATATACATGATACGCTTTATCATATAATAATTTCCAGTTTTGATATCTGCTACAAATTCCAAGTTTCCAAAAACTATTTTCTAGTTCATCAATATTTGAGTGTTTTTCTGAAACGTTTTGACGTATTCTAGTGGAACATTTTTGTAATTAGGAATTATCTCGTATTACTATTATAAGATTAGCTCGTATTTATAGTGGTTGCAAATGCGGATGCTGATTAATAGGCCCTAGGTTCAATTCCGGGTCGGGTAACGAATTATTGGATTTTTCTAAATTGAACTTGAATTGACACCGCTAACATTTCCGACTGTGGCGTTCAAGTTTAATAACTCTTGAGAAAAGAATAACTTCGCCGGTCGTCAACGACAGTGCTATAAATTTTACATACCTGAGATATGGTATTTTATATTTAAAGACATTACCGGATTGCTTTTGAATATGGCCTTGGAAATTTACGACTTTGAAGAAGATGGTTATACAGCTTTAACGTAAAATAATAAAACGGAAAATATAGACCTAGTGTAAAAACGCGGATAAAGACAAAAACGAACTGGCAAAAGAGCCTCCCAACTAAATCTACAGATGTAATAACGTCTGTGTATAATATAAGTTAGTATTTCAGTGCTCTGAGAAATCCTATACAAATCATGTGCTGCACTAGCTATTACGAGTTTTTCATTTCCATAAGTGAATGTTATTATTATGTTATATATGAGTATCTACGCGAGTTTCGTTACAGGATAGGTTGAGAGAACAGAATGCCAAATATTTCTATCCTCTCAGACCTACCATTCTTCTTCTATGTCCATCATTCTCTTCATACATGCACATCGGTTTTGAAGGCTTCCGACTCTCTCCTCAGCAAATATCTGTTCGATGTATGTTTGGATGTTAGTATAAAATATATAAAGTGACAACAATTGTTCACAGTATGTTAGTTTTCGAAACTACATGTTAGGTACGAATGGTACGAGCGTTAAATGGATGGACAGAGGACGCGTACCGGAACGCATACGGCTCGTTTCTCTAATTGTGTTTGTGTATGCCGTCACAGCGTCAATTTCGTCGGTAGAAGCGACCGACGCTAGCAAATAGCGCAGTCCACATATTTCGCACCACACGAACAATATATTAACTGAAATGATTTTCTGATAGGTACATGTTATTAATATTACTTTTTTATTCAATAAACAGGATACTGGCTGATAAGAGGCAGATGTCCGAAAACTTAATAAATAATAAAACTAATAAATGCACAATAAGAGGGTAGCTCTATAACTACACTAATATTTAATACTGGTTGTCCCTGCTTACCGCGTAAAGGACTTAGCGAGACGATATAAGAATTTTGTAATGCAACATTAATTACCCCACTTTTGCAATAATATTGCTTCGTACATTATTGCACAGACCGAATAAAGAGATAATTACAAATATGTTTTCTATAAAAATTACTTTCATGTAAATATGAATTATGACACCTGATTCTATTCAGTTTACAACGTCTGACTCTAAAGATGTACCTACTATTCCTATAAATATCTTTCATATTAGCAATGATATAAAAGATCGGATAAAATTGTTTTTAGGAACGAAAAGTAGTCTGGACAATCTGGACATAAGTCCCACCGGGCGCTAAATTGACGCGAGCAAATTGACATGTCGAATCCGCCGTCTCATTCCCGTCGTGCCATTGACTTACTGGCCAATCTTGTTTCGTACATCGATATATAGCATTTATAGACAGCAGTTCTATTATTCTAAGCCTTAACAATAGCTAGATCGAACATAATATATCGATATTACCTACATGACATTGCTGGATTCAACACCAAGACCGGTTGGGGTGGCGCCGATTGGGGGCGGCCTGTGTCCCGCAGCGAACATCCAGAGGCTGATGATGATCACCTAAAATCAATAGAAGTTATGACAATTGATAGGGAATCTTATAAGATTATCGTTATAGTGTGATTGGTAATACAATAAATGTTGTCCTTCAAATATAACATATGATGTTATTTCATAGATAATGTTAATACTGATATTAATACTTATACTAGTACCATTCTACTGCTGTACTACTGCGATACTTCTGCTGCCATTAATACTAAAATTTTGATAGCAAATTCCATTGAGATTCATTGTATGGAGTGCCCACGTCTCGTAATAAAGACTAGCATTTTTTCATTTATATGTAGAATTTCGATTCCAACCTATTTATAAGTGTACTAACATTTGTATTCTCTGGAATGAAATCAATCATTAAATACAATTCAATCTAAAAAAAAATGAATTAGGTCCAGGAAAATTCCATGTGTACGTCAAATTATACGATATTTTTGAGAAGAAATACAGATTTTTTTTTGGGAGAGCAACCTAATTTTTAGTAACGTCCTTGATTAAATTCCCACGGGACCCTACATCGGTATAACGTACATCTACCCTACACGTTTCATTAATTAGCTAAATTAAAATCTCATGTTCGGGCTGAAATTTTAAGAATATACGAAATGTTTATTTGTGATTAAAATTGACTTGTACCAGATATTCTTTGGGTAATGAGTGGAACGCATGTACGTTTACATAGTATGTAGAAAGAAATAGTTTCAGGAATATTAAACTGTGTGACCTAATGAAAAGGAGTGGTAAACTAGGCAGATTTTACTAGTGAGATGAAATTCCATTTATCGTTAAGTGTCACTAAATAATTGTCGAAGCATATTAATGCGAAATGGTACTTTCATTGTCTTTATACACTTCTTAAGTTGACGGAGCGAAAAAAGCCAGCGGAAGAAAATTTACAATGTTTAAATAAAATGTTAATCGTTTATAGTTAGGTACTATTTAATACGGTGCTGTTACCGCGCGTCTGAACAAACACAAGACAGCTGTTGGCCATGTTTGAAGCCATGGTCGCCGACGCACCAGTTTCGTTACATTAATTTAACAGAAAAACATGGAGTATGAAAAATTAAAAAGTTGTCAGAAACCAATTACTATCAGGTATCAAGTCAGGTATGTATCAGGTCTTTGTATCATTTCATTATGTATTACATACAGCCTATGCACAATATAGTTTTTTAAAGTATATATAGCTTAGAGTATCACAAGACTCTACAATGTTATTACAGATTAGTTGAGACTTAAACGTCATTGGGTCAATTGTTTCATAAAGTTGAAATGTTGAGAACACGAATATACAGCTAAGCCTAGAAATTAATGCTTGGATCATAAAGATCCTTGAGCAAAATGAGCTTTTGCCTAATTTGTAGATATACCAAGACATAACGTCCTCATATATGTACGTCCTCATAACGTATTTAATATAATAATACGGTACGAGAACGTCGTAAGGAAATCTTTTAAATCCACATTCACAGAGTGGAGCGCGGAGCTCTGAATGTAATTGTTACTGAGGTTTCATGTTACACTCAATCAAAGGCTTTACACAAATCACTATAAACACCAATAGCTTCCCGTGAGCTCGTTAAGGCTTCATTGATGACTGTACAGCTCTATACAAATCAGTTGTTTCTGTGTTGGAAATATATTAAAGCTCTCTGAATTGGAAATACTCTATATCGTTGTACACATCTAAGAACATACTCTTATGCCCAATTGTTCACAATGTTCTCTATATATCTGACTGTCATATAAAGCTTAACTTAGTTTATGCATCCATTTAAATATAACCCTTAATTTGATGTATTCATTGTGAATCATCATTGCATATCTAGCTTTATACTATGCACTATAAACGAAAATTAACATTCTGTTGATTTGTCAAATGTATTTTAGAATCATTACTGTAACCCACAAAAGCACAGACGGTCGTCACACCTTTTTTCTAATCAGTATCAGAATCTTATTAGTTCTCTATAACAGGTTATAGTATGTGTTAAAATATTCCATTCCCAACTGCTGTTAGCACAAGTATGAACTTTTATTTTTGCGGCGAATGTCGACACGCCGAAAATCCCTCGCGTCAGCCGATGTGTCCGACAGCAGAAAACTTTATTTTGCATAATAAATCAACGTCAGCGGCGATGGGCGCGATGATAGCCAATATTTCAATCTCACAGTGCGCTGTTATCGGATTCTTGTGTCTAAATTTTCAACTCTGTATAAACCTAACCATCACGTTTGTAGACGTTTCTCTGAAGAGGCAGGCTGAAGAGTGTAGTATTCCCAATTTACCAATTAGGTCTTATGTCCCATGGAAATACGTGGAAACCTATCGCTATACTCCGGACACAAATCCAGACTCCGAGCTACTACTAAGAATTTCAAGTTAGAAAAACTCAAATATAATTTTTCCGATCAGGGGACCGCGATGGGGCAGCCCTCAGGCATAAAAGCATCTGTTAAATGTATGTACAAGCCAGTACTGAATTCACAATTCCAAAACTTTTAATGTGCTTGTGACGTGTTACAATCGTGGCGCTGTTTGTACAGACCAGCTCGCGGACCTGCGGCTGCTCTTAATCCACGCTTCGCAATTATTCAACCCACGCTCATCGCGTATCTCTGGTATTAACTCGTCGCGGGATATACATTCATATTATTATTAGGGGACTAAAGGCTTATGAGTATGAAGGCTATCAACATTTATATACTAGATAAATCTATTACATTATTTTGTATAAGTCGTATGTTGTGAGCCATACGAGAAAACGGGGACTACTTGAGAAATGATATTGTTAGGAATAGTTGCCAGCAACTATATTAAATTGTCATCATTTTCTATTGGTATAATGAAGGTATTATAATATGACAATAGTAAATACTTACTCAGGTCCCAAAAAGTTTCTACGCTTATTAAAGTATTTACTGGTATATTGCTTGCTTGTCTGAAGATTATTCTCTACACTCACGACAATATTCGCATCGTGTAGACGTGTTTCAACAAGACGTTGTAACAAAGTCTAACACTAACAGAAACCTGTATTTTGATAATAATTCCGCCCAATTATAACAGCCTCATGTCATTATTAACTGCCTTCTATTGTACACAAATGGCGCTAGTAACCTCACAGTTCAGAATACAATTTATGATTACTGATAATTATCAACGATTTTATTCTTCTAACCATTTTAAACAAATGTCTTATTCAATTATAAGAAATTCAAACTATTGAAGTTAAGTGTGACTGGAATATTTCGCCGAAGTAAGGCGAAGATCTATCGAGAAGGTTCTCGAACATTCCTCTGTTCCATTGATTCCTGTTCCGTATTAGCGTATTGAGAATTGAACAAAAGCAATTGACAATTCAATTACACACTGATTCCCTATTGAATTCTCAATCTAATATTCTGTCAACGACACGGAAAAGCACATCTATGGTTTAGAGATAACAAAATTAAAATAATAAAACATCACGCCTGTATTTCTACGGGCTAAAGGTTGGGCAGAGATGTGTAATACTCCCGCTTTTCACTAGTTAATTAGTTGAATTAACTCGGTACATACATAATATTCCTTTTCGCTAGACCCCTACAATGTAATGACATAGATGAAAACCTTTATTTTAAATAGCTCCAACCTCTGTCAATTATTTGTTCATAATATTTTATATACCACATCACACCTGACGTGATATTATAATGATCATGTAATAAGTTTGATGTACTTGGGGGATTTACCTAAGTGCAATAAATATCAAATCAAATCATCATTTCAGCTCATAGTCATCCGCTGATTGTTTCCTCAAAACATCGCCACAACTCAAAATTCTCTGTTTTTTCTATCCACCGGTTCTCCCTGGCCCTGGCCAAACACATCATGATCAAAATCCATAGATTACCCTTTAAATTTTTCTGCTAAAACTAGAGACAAGTATAGAGCTCAAAGAAAGTCATGTTATTAAATCCGCGCGCAGTCCCAAGAATATTTCGTCCAAGTTAAAGGGACAATCTCATATCTTGAACATTTCTAAGTTCCATTGTTCCCCGCTCCTCTATAGTGATACTTTGTATGGTATTTCGGCTATTTACTGTTCAATGGGACTCGCGTATTACATGTTAGGTAGGTACATTGGATTTTACAATAGCAGGCCTTAGATAGATTAATAGATACCCATTCCGGTACAAAATATTCAAGTTAAACAATGATGTAAAATGTAATATATAAAGTTAATAATTAAGTATTACCTGTTATTTCGGGTGAAAGGTTGACGTGTTCGAGTATGGAACATGACTGGAGCACAATACCATTAGCCGTGAGTCAAAATCCCGCCAAAACTAGTTTTTGGGTGTCTGTAGGTAGTCATCGCATATAGACAAGCCGATTGACATCTCTGATAACTGACACACGAGTCATACACTTGGGGCTCGTGTTCCGCTGTGCGGACTACTTGAACTTCGAGAGGTTAACTTTAAGGCTTTTTATTTATTTGTTTATTTATGTAGAAATAGGTTGGCGTTTGGCTGCAATCTCACCTGATGGAAAGCGAGATGCGGCATAGGATATAGCACGCTCGCCTAGAGAATGTCTATTCACTCTTGCCTTGAATAGTTATAGGATATTTGGTAATAGAAACCAATAATTGCCTAAAACAATAGTCGGCTTTACTACTTTTATCGTCATTTATTAAATTGTTAAATATTTAAATATTATACTGGCAGTACTGACAGAAGCAAAATTAAATGATATTAAAAAAAAAATGATTATATTTCTTCTAGGCCCGTCCTTTTTTGAAAGATTATTATTTAGACGTATAAAAAACCTCTACAAAATTCATTATGAGCTAGATACATGTTAAATAATACTATGATAGAGTATCTCTATAGTTGTAAGCCGTATTGGGATCTGTCAAAAATAACGAATGTTAAAGTAAAAACTTAAAGTGTAAAAAATTTATAGACTAAAATATAGACAGTTACAATCCAAGTAGAAGTAACCTTTCCTAAATCAAAGAAAATAAATATAATATAACAAAAACGATTTTGGGCTCGTCCGGGATTTGAACCCGGGACCTCTCGCACCCTAAGCGAAAATCATACCCCTAGACCAACGAGCCGCTTGAACGGAGGCTCAAAAATTGTAATAAATGTGACATATTAAATAAGTATAAACAATATAAAAAAATTTATAAATATTATGAAAAAAATATCAAATAAATGTTATCTTTTATATAAAATATGAACGACATATGCATGAAGGAAACAAATCGGAAATGTAAGAAACAATTTCATTTATAAAAGTAATCTTGATTTGCATAGCACAACATGACGTTTTAAATATTATATTATCCAGGAGTTTACCTAAAATAATAAATAAACGCGTTAATAATAATATCTTGACACACATCCACACACGGCAATCTGATCCCAAAGCCCGTGTTGTGGTTGCCAGAGGACACAAAAACTACATAATTAGTGTAATTACATGCATATATTTGTACACAATTTTTTTTCTCATATTTAAGTTATGTTTACACTCTTCATTCGTGTAACCAAAGCATAATCTTAAACATGGGTTGTAAAAAAATATAAAAATATGATTAAGAATTTATGTAAATATATACTCAATCGAGTTTAAATTAAAGTTGTAGACCAATTTGCATTTTTAATAAAAAATATGGTATAAGTGGGCTCGTCCGGGATTTGAACCCGGGACCTCTCGCACCCAAAGCGAGAATCATACCCCTAGACCAACGAGCCAGTTGCGAATTAAGAATGAAATATAAATCTACAACTAAACATGTTGCCATTAACTTAATAAACAAAACATTAATAAAAAAAAAGTGGGCTCGTCCGGGATTTGAACCCGGGACCTCTCGCACCCAAAGCGAGAATCATACCCCTAGACCAACGAGCCGATGTCTGTGTAAGTGAAAAATATCGATCGATAATCCATACAAATGCCATGTATTTAGAATGTGGTTTGATGCGGTTATCAACCTCAGCGCATGATGACGTCACGAGCCAAGCGAAACCGTATTGTATTAACAAATGTGAATATGAAAGTTTTATTTGACATTTATTGGAGCGCTCGTAATTACATTATTATGGGAATCTGGTTTTACTAACGAGTTTGAAGTAATAATATTATACGTATTTGATTTGCGAATCTATTGAAGACATAAAAGCCGATACTAATAATACATTGCATACTTTTAATGATAAGTTAATATTCATGTTTGTTTTGTTGTTGAAGTACCTATATATAATTTCATAGCAATGGGAAATGTAATTGATTTATTATTAAAAAATCCCCGTGCAATAAATTAGCTCGAAATGATATTTTTTTCAACTAGGATTTTTATAAAATTTAAATTGTACGTGTGAATGATAGCGTTATTAACTCCCAACTAGCACCATGAAATCATGGTTTATCATCATTGAAACCATTATCGTTCGACTGTTAGACATAGGTCTCCTTTTAGAGTAACACAGCCAGGGTCTGCCAGGTTGACCCAGCTAGGAGGGTACAAAATCTAAAATTTTTGTACATATGAATTCTAATACTTAACAAAATACGATGGTTTCTTTATTAATTAAAATTATATCCAGGCAGCACTTCATAAAGTTCTCTTTATAAATTGAATTTAAAACTTGCTGTTTTCTTTGATATCTCTTTTAAAATTCCCCGTGTACTTTGAACTCCAGTACGCTATTTAAAGCGGTCTGGGGTACAGATCTAAAAACATTTTGCATTAAATTCGCACTGAATGCGAAATTCGCGTAATACATCAGACGGCGGCCTCATAAAACCCGAAATAAGGGGCTATTTTCAAATAGCTCCATATATATCAAGTCTCATTATCACAGCCAGGCGATAAATTATTTCTTGTTGAACTGATCCATATGCAGCAATAATTCATTGTTTTCATATATAATGTGTGTGAATATTTTGAAATATCTCTATATTATGTAAAATTTCCGTTGTTTTAATTTTAATTTAGAGATACACGACAAAAGTCAAGTTTCGTGAACAAAGCACATATAAGCTGATATAAAAGAGTATTTAACACATTATTAACAACTGCCTTTAATAAATTTTCTGTAACTGACATATACTACACCATTTCTCCGATATCCATATTATGAACGCAACGAAAGAAGGCAACGACATAAGACTTAGATATTAGATAAGAGCAGACTAGAGACACAAAAAAATCTGGAGGTCTTATCAATTGCCTTAAAGTTTTACCTTATTTTCTAATTTAATACGGTGTAAGATGATGGAGATAGATAATAACGAATGATTTAATGATATCGGCCCCTCAAATGCTACGTACAGCTGGAGCGCCCGAGATAGCCCTCTAGCTCGCACTCCGACGCGCTGCACTGCCGCAGTCCACGTATCACGCTTCGGCTTATTTATCGCTCGCTTTATCCAAAACTGTTTAGAGTTTAGTACTATTATTTTGTGCAAGGTAATATCACGCCTGTAATCCCCGAAAAGGTAGGCATCGGAGTGTAATACGCTCCCCCATTTCACCAGTTAAGTTTACAGGTCCCTTACGGGGTAGGCAGAGAGCATGGAGATATCCCCATCCTTACATACCTGCCGTGCTTCTTCCACATTCATCAATCTCTCCATACATACACACGCCGGTTTCGAAGATTTCTTAAGTTAAGTTTTACGTTCCATGGAATAGGTGGTGAGCTTCTTGCCATATACTGGTCATAGATTTAGACTTCGAGCCATTGGTAGACCTTATTCTGTATATCATTTATTCTATTTAAACAATCGTTTCTTCACTATTGAATAAAAAAAGCCAAATTGGGAAAGATTCGACACACAGATAAGGACAGAGAGTATAAGGTAAGAAATGTACTTTATAAAAACGTGACATCACGCCTATATGTATTTTCCAAAAGGATAAGCAGAGGAGTGTAGTACACTCCCACGATTCACATATAATATTACATTATGGAATACGAGGTGAACTTTATATGTCGCTACTGTAAACCAACTACATAAAAACAGTTTTATATATATACGTATAATATAAATCCTGTACACATATACATATTTATACGTGTTGGGATCTGAACAAAGAAAACAAGTCCAGATATCTTCAAAAATGCTTATAATATCGGTCGTCAATCACACATTTACTATACAAGATCCGTAGTACTTCTGCAGAAAAGATAAATCACATCTTATGAATAAAGCAAAAGCAGTCGTAAAAATATTTAGCGCTTATCATAACGAAAGAAAAACGAGTAAAAATTTCGCGGAGTGTTTGATAAACAGTCGGCTAAGCTTCTCATTCAAAAGCGTTTAGATATCTTCACAAAGATTTGTTTGTTCACTGTTCAAAATACATGTCCAAAAAAAATGACGAACTAGGGCGAATGGTGGAAACTCCATTGGTAAATAATGTTTACAGTGTAACGAAATTACTAAGTAAATGTAAGATCAACGTAACATCACCCCGGTAATCCCCGAAGGCGTAGACAGAGGATTTTAGTACACTCCCACGTTTCACCAGTTACGTTTACGTCCCATGGAATAGGTGGTGAGCCTATTGCCATACACCGGGCACAGACTCCGAGTCACTATTAGAAATACTAAATTAGAAAAATCCAACATTACCCGACCCGGCATTTGAATCCCGATCGGCAGTTGCGCTTGCAACTACTCTACCAACAAGGCAGTCAATGCAATGACTACAGTGGGACCTGTTTGCAGCACCCGCCGTTTGCAGCGAGGTCGCGGCCGAGACTTCACTGCAAACGGCGGAGCTTATGAGGTAGGACGTGATACAGGTCCGAAACTAGTCGGGTCATCCCGATAAACGTGGCAGTCGATTCGCAATTTCAATACTTAATCTCAGTTGTTACTGTTAGAAAACAGTGGATAAAGCTTTCTTACTTCATGACCTTTTTGATAGGTGACTATACCTACTAAACTACTTCGGCGAGGTGGAACAACAATCTTTGCAAGATCGCAGGCTAACGCTGGATGCGGCAAGTCGAGGCCGGGGTGCGATGGTGTTCATCAGGCACGGTTTATTTCCAGCAAGAGAGAGATGCGGATGATGATTATGAATTAAACTATTTGCTGTTGTCCAGTTTATAGACGATGTTGTCAGGAAATCAGTGTTTTAACCACCGGCATCAATGCGGCAGTCATGTTTACAAACGAAAAAAAATATTTATTTAATGTTACTAGGATAGGCTGAAAATTATCGAAGTTATTTCCAACAAGAAACTTTTTTGTTTTATAGCTATGGAACTTTAAAATCTAATATGATCTAAGATTCGATGAATCTTTTCAAATGCCGCGTCGTAAGTTTCTATAGGTTGACACGTTCTCGAGATATCATACGATAAAAATTCATTTACACATACCTACAAACGGCTGGACATTACTCAGAATATATTCAGACTTCGAATATCTTTAAGATATATGACTTCAAAATTTGAATATCTAATAGAAATCGATTTTCGAGAATAAAAACCATAAATTCACCATTCTTGGAAATGTTTGATTTTTAAAGCGGAATGTTAATAATATAATACTTTATCTGACATTTGATTATGAGGTAATATTTTTTATACCACAAAATATTGTCACTGATAAGAAGAAAATTATATTTCAAAGTGGCTGAAAGGAAGGGTGATGTCTGTATTTAATATTTTATTGAGGCTAATATTTATTTTAATGATCGTCTAGCAAATATAAGCAGTGGTAGCCTAGTGGTTAAGAATTCAGCCTCTCATTCCGGGAGTCCTG
>DWME01007464.1:0-12602 GCA_018244795.1 Parelbella ahira ahira
TTAGAATTTCTAGTAGTGACTCGGAGTCGGGAATTGTGCCCGGCGTATGGCAATAGGCTCACCACCTATTCCATTGGACTTAAACGTAATTGGTGAACCATGGGAGTGTACTACAGTCCAGCTCTGGCTACCTCTTCGGGGATTACAGGCGTGATGTTAGGTTTTATGATTTATTTCCCTTCCGATAGTTTGATTAGTTGTAAAGTTACATCTTATTGGTCATATTTTTTTAGACATTATTTTTTAAATGAAAGATGTATTAAAAAAAGTTATGGTCTTATCAACATATATGTAGATTACGCAATAACTGTTAAAATGTTTTCTGCTTAATGCTTAAAAATATATGAGTGTTAATAAATAAAAGTTAATAGGCAACACGTAATGCTTTGTTTAGAATAATATTTCATTATTTCATGGCTGTAGAACCGCTCTATCAGAAGATATTATAATATATGATGCGAAATGAATGACTCAAGTACGCGTGTGTACAACGCAAGGAGAATTGCGAAATCTAAATTACAATCGCGACGTACAAAAGTAGTTTATAAATAAATAATTTAATACACGTGGTTTCAGTAAACGAAAGCCTATGTTCGGGCTTCTATTCTCCGTCTGTTGCATAACACTAGCATATAAAAGTAATATATATTTAATACTCATGATTTCCTATTTCTAAATATTAAAAAAAAGAACAATAATGTATTTCAAAGTGTTCGATCAGTGCTGTCGCTCCGTGCTCGCGTTCGTACGTCCGCTCCGCGTTCCACATTCGAAATAATAATTGTATTAAGGAAACATGAGCGCATGTGTTTGTTTGTTTGTTTACCCGCCGGTGACGTCATATGTTTATTCTCGCGGGGAGACCGGGTTCGGTTGGACTGGTACGCTGTTGGATTCATCATATCTTTTGTTATCCGATAATTAGATACTGGATTGTTGCATGTACTAGTGAGTACTTTTATAGTGCAATGTTAAATTATGTAATCAATGGTAAGAACTGTTTTGATTTCATCTTTTCAAGATGATTTAACGTTAATCTAGAGTTTGTTATTTTGAATCACGAGTTTCGGAAAAATTCCTATACTTAAATGTGCGTGACTGAATTTATTGAATCCGTAATTCGTAAAAAATTCGAACAAGTATACTCTAAATACATTACACATTCCATGTGTATCAGTATATTTTACTATATACTAATACAAGAAAAGGGTTGTACAAATTTAAATTTCATTCATTTTATTCTCTTAAAAACATGTCACGAGTAACAGACATAGATTCTCAATGCTCGTAAAAAAAATCATCATAATATGCTCGATAGCATCTAACTGGATGTTTTTAATGTAGCAAATTATGATCTAAACTACTGCTTTGAATCTGCGAGTGATGAAATGACAAGACAATAAAAAAAACACTAAGCAATCGGTCGATGATTGTCGGAACGTCATGCAAGTCGAGTCGCCCCTTGTTTACACACGCACACAGCAGTAATCACGCACACACGGCCGCGCCCGCCGTGCCGCTTATTTAGGTATATTGTTGTTTATTTTATTCGGCGCTATGCTCTACCACGGGGCGAGCCTTTCGACTCAGTTTTAACGCGCACGTTTTATGAAACGACAACTATGCGTCGATGTTCGCTCGCAGCCGATAATTATTCATATCGGAACCGCTTCTAGCGACAAAAATAGCCGCGGTAAACAAATTCGCGATTTTTTATTGGCGGACCCTATTTGACCATCACAATAATCGTTTTTATTAATATTTTTTTTACGCGCCTCATTCGCATGTCGCTCGCCGGTGTCTCCGCGAATCTTAATAGCAGTTAATCATAGTTTATTTTTACCGCGCAACGTGTGTTAATAATTGTGTTGGGGCCTCGGCGTGTTTCTTTTATTTTGCACTAGTATTTAATTGTATCGCGCGATTTATATTGCGGAACTGTGCTCGCATGTAAAAATTTGCGAATTCGTAATATGTAGCACGGAATTGAGATCGTTCACCCACAGACCTAATGCCAGAGATAACGAGTGCCCTTAGCCTCGATTAAAAAAATAAAACGCCCGTTCAGTGTGTATTGGAAGTCTCGCGCGCATTTTGAAAGTTCGAAAATTTTTTGGCGGGAAGCCGGCGGAAGGTGCTAACCAAGGTGTACAGACTGGACAGAAAGTTTTGAAAAGTGTTGAGCACACATCAGATGCCACGAGTGTTTTTTCAACGCGTTTTCGAGGCTAAGCGCTAGTTGTTTGAACAAGTGTGTTTTCTAATGGATTTATTTTGAGGTGAGTTTAAATTTACTTGTGTGTTGGTGTTAGTATTGTTTGCTCGTCGTGTTTTGTGTGCGTGTTCGCGCCGGTGGCGGGAAACCGAATACCTAGCCGGTTCTTTTTGTGTGTGAGTGTACAAACAATGCGTCCGTGTGCGGACTTATTGTCACTTTGTGTAAGGGGGGAGACAAGGAGGGAGTTGCTTGTCATGTATTTAGGCGAAGACGAAACTTTGATGAGTTGACTTTTTAATTTATATGCTCCTTAAAGAGCGTTCGGAAAATGTGCGGTGATGCTACGTCATAGGTGTTTGGTCACGTATCGGACATCTCCGATCTGTATTGATTTTTGTCATCACGCCACCCAATGTATTATGCAAACGCGAAAAGTGATTAAATCTATATTTTTTTCTTACGCGCTCGCAATTTGTGTGTTTTCGCACATACTTTTGAAAGGTAATGTTATTATTCAATGGACTCTTACGTATTAGTTAAGTACATATTTAGTTCTCGTTTGGAGTCTACTTATTTAACATTTATTTCTTGTTCAAAAATATAACCGAATTTAAATCTTATTTTTAAACACCATTAATATCTATTTTTATTGTTTTCTATTACGATACCATAATACATGTATTTTATCCTATTTTTTAAATGGCTCGTTTTTAAGACTTTATAATTAAATATTATTACGACACAAAATATTGTGGAAGAACATGTGACTTCAACAGTTCTTTCCTAAAATAGTTAAAGAAATGCTTTTTAAAATTACTTCTAAATAAATATTAATTAATTAGCAGAATAGAATGAATTGATGCAAATGAATAATAGTAGGTAATTAGTTTTTCATATTTCATTTATATACATTATATTCATTTCAATTAGCTTCTGTAACGGGGACTAATTAACGAATGATATTCAAATTTGTAATAGATAATCAAAGCTGGTACTTTTAAGAACAATAAATAATTTTGTAATATATCTGACAGCTTTTAAAACTTTTTTCCAAAAACTCTACCACCGATCATAACATGTAATAAACGTCTTCATTATGTTGAAATATTTTATTAGGATTAGCAGACGGCCTAATGGGCGATTTTTTTTTATTATTACTCAGAATTTATACGGCTGCCATAGTGCGCCTCTCTGCCAATTATTTATTACTTACAAACTTATAAGTATGGGTCCCGACGGGTCTGATGGTAATCTCACGTTGCTGCAGTGCAAATAAAAAGACTTATTATAATATCACATCAGATCCTCTACGGAGTAGGCCGAGAGCAGCAAGTGCCAAATATCTCTATTCTTACAAACCTGACATGTCTTGTCTACATTCATTACTTTCTTGATACGTGCCTGCCGGTTTCGGAGACTTCCGACTCCCTCATTAGTCCGTATTTGACCTCCCTTAGGATCTGCATCAACTTTTTCATAGTAGAAAGAGAAAAAGATAGAGAATACATATCTGTTAGGCTTTTGAATAGCAATTGATAATACATATACGAGTATATAACAGGGAACATAATATAATTTTTTTTTCTGTTTTATCATTCGCCCGTTTGCTTTTGTAAATCACTTAGTTATGTTGATGTTTGTTCATAAACTTACATTTTTATTTATTTAATATTTACTGTTAATCTAAAGCCAGGTTACAGTGGATTTAATGCCTAACAACATTTTTACCCTTGAACCCAGGATGATGATGAGAATACGAGGTATGTATATCAAAAGCAGTAGACGTACGTGTAGAACGTGATATCACGCCTGTAATCCCCTGAAAGGGGTAGTCAGAGGCGTGTAGTAAACTCTCAACGTTTCACCAGTTAAGCAACAGTAGAAATGTATTAAATAAACAAATATATGAAATATATATTATGCTGAAATAAAATATGCTCGTTTTGTTATATATATGTAAGTGTATACAATTACCTGACACCGCGGTTTCGTCTGCGTCGTTTTTTATATTAACAATGTATTTTATGTGCAGAGGACAGAAATCAGAAAGATCGGAATCAAAAATATACTTTGCTTACAAAATGTCTTTGTAAACAATGGCATTCGTTTGTTTGTTTGTAGCTTAAATATATAAATCATGTGGTTTAGTAACGCGAGTGCAAGCGATGTATGGTTGACCGTGTGAAAAGGGTTGTTTCTTTAAAATATCAAGACTTCCCATTAAATGAAGATGTCGGAATACACATGCTTCTAGATAATGGCTAACCTAAATGTGAAATGCGTATGATCGAGCTCAGCGGCGTGCTATTAGAGAGGCCTATGTTCAGCAGTGGACGGCAACAGGCTGATAATGAAACGAAAAGAAAATTAGGAGACTAGGAGAGGTATTTCTTACATTATCTTATTGGAAAATGATCCGTTCACTTTAACATTTGATCCGGAAGAAACTAAACTAAAACTAGTTTATAAATATTTTTTATATTAAAACACATGGCAGAACGGTAGACAGCACATCGGGTGGTAAGTGGTCACCGTCGCTTTTGCGACGATTGCAAAATCAAAAGTTACCAATTTGTTGCCTGCTTTGAAAGAATTTTTTAATGTTATCTTTGTAGAACCCCACGTCATAGTATACGTACATGCGTAACCTCTGAAGTAAACTCATTCCACGGTTTGCAAGTGCGCGGTAGAAAATTGGACTTGAAACGCACCGTCGACGGTTGCCAGGAGTTCACTTTGGGTTACCCCTTTTTCATAACTCCTTCATTTCCCGTTACATAAGCACTAAATAAATCCCAGGCCGTGATAGAGTCACCTCCCTATGATGATTGGTTCTACACATTCTGTCATTATCTTTATCAAAGGCATCACGTCGAACGAAAATTCTACGTTTTGAACCAATCAGTTCAAATTCCAATTAGTTCCTTCAAAGGACCTCTTCAAAATCTTTTACACCTCTCGATTGTTTGCTTCGATTGTCAGCCGCTCGATACTCGCAAATTCATCCGCGTTATTTATTATATTAATATAAAATATTATGTACATTTATGAAATTATTATCATATAAAATATTGAAGGCAAAAAGTTACTTTACTAATTTTAAAAATGTCTTAAGATAAGAGTCTAAGAATTAAAATAAAAAAATGATGGTAATCTATCCAGTAATTTTTACTTAATGTGCCTACAATGGCAGATCTCCATTATTTAATTTATATAAACATTGATTCAAGGAAGTGACCGATTGAAATAATACAAGAAAATATTGCCAACATTTATTTTAAGTTTTAACACATCATTGCAAACCGGATTGGTACATCCATTTTCAATGCGTTTTGTTGATTGAGCCGTAGAAGGTGGAAGTCCCTAATCTAGTCTTTGCTTACACCTAAGGAAATCAAGCGTGACAATAAATTTATAAAAGTAACATCGCGCCTGTAATATCAGAAGAGGTAGACAGAGGAGTGCCTTTCACTTCCACGTTTCACCTGGTACGTTTATACACCGGACACAAAACCAGACTCCAAACTGCTACTGGTAATTTTAAGCTAGAAAAAATCGGTAGGTAGTTAGTTACCCGGAGGTCGAACCCAGTACCTTTCGATCGGCTATCGCGCTTACAACCACTAGTCCAACAAAGCGGTCAAATTGTTACCATTATGTATAAATGAAAAATATTATGTATTAACTTCTATGCACCCATCCGAGTATAATAAGCTAGCTCTAGCATGTCTTATAATAACTTGAGAGCACTTGAAAAACATACATACACATACTCGTATATGATAATAAATATGAATAAACAAAAACGCTAATCTTACACACACACACACACACACAAACACAAGCACAAATTTCATAACTCATTTTTCCGGCCGGGGGTCAAACCCGGATCCTTCAACGCGATCGGCCAGCACGGTGACCTTGTGTCCACCGGGTTGTATATGTATACAGAAATATGTATATGAATATTTATTAGTGTTTTCGCAAAAACAAAATCTTCAGTCAATTCAATCGAGATTTGATTGTAACTAATTAAGAGTCGAAACTAGTCCCAATTTGTATAATTTTATTTATATACGAAATTAATTTATACAAATCTTACTAATAACACGTGATCTATCATAGTGGTTTTTAATAGATGTATGATTAAGGTGCTGTAAGTTTTATTATTATTACTGTTATACCATTACGCCGGGTCCGTTACGGGGTTTTTTTAAAAGTTACAGTATTACTTAAAATTGTACAACCATGCGTAGGGTAAATAATTAAAATAATTGTAAATAATTGTAGGGTAATAATTGTAAAAATTGTAATTGTAAACATTATACTCCTTATTAATCCATTTAAAAGGCCTTGAGAAAAGCGTAACTGCTTTTCATAGGCAAAGGAAGGAGGGTGCAAGGGGATATATTTGCACCCCTCTGTCATGAAATAAAATATCTAGTAAATAATCAAGTGTTCATTATTTCAATTAATGTATTCAACTACCAACGCGATAAGAAATTGACATTAACTTAATTGGCAAATTTAATTCTGATTTTATAGACCTATTTATAATTATAAGCATTAAAAACATATTCTCCAAGGCGTGTGAAGTGTCTACCCGCAGTTGGCCAGCTTGTTTGACTATGTCCTCTTTCTGAAATGAGTTTAACAGTGTAACTACAAAAGGATGGCAACTTTATAAATTATATTTTAATATCTAATAATATAGTGTGTGTAAATATACAATCTGAAAATATGAAAACGGAACCTGCAGCAGGACTTTACAGCAAGAACATTTTGTATCTCATTGGAATATAATGGCTTATTTTATAGTACTATGATGTTAAGCGTGTAATGCTAAGAGCCCGTATACGCTTGCCGGTCCAACCGATGGAAAATAATTGTCAATTATATATCAAATATAAAAAGCAGAGTATCTTACGCATAAAAGATGAAACTACTTCACATTTCCAAAGGGGTGACACGACACCAGGGCGAGACTGAGAAAGGCAAATAAAGGGGATGGAATTATAAAAACAAGGGTCTCAGACCGTTAGACCGGTTTTTTTCAAATCGAGGACTTAACTAAATGTTTGTGTTCACCGGATGCTGATTCCAATATTTTTCAAAAATTAAATAGAATCTTTCGTCCATTGTCTTTCATTCGCCTACAAGTCGGTTTCGATTTATATATCTTGGAAGGCTGTCATTTTGGTAGGCACCTTCGGTATAACATCTTGGGAGAGGCACAAATAATGTAAGATTTGAATTATCTTTTTCCCTACCATTTTAATAAAAGCGGACATTTGAACGTATTACTGTAAACGAGCATTGCCCCTTGTCTTGTAAAGGAAAATTCTTTATTGCATGTAACTGGAGGCAGGTCATTTCAGAATTTCAGCGAAGACAGAGGTATATGTAGATTGAAGGCAATTGACTTTAGAATCTCACATTATTTGATATACCCACTTTACAAACTTACCTAACCCAACCTTACCTAGATCAACCTAAGCCAACCTAACCTAATCTACTATATTTAAACGAGGCGGTGGAAATTTAGTTCAGCAGCAACTTTTATGGATATCGCAGGAGACTATTACATAACAATTTTACTTCCCACGTTTCAAAGTGGGAAGGAAAAAAGTTTGGTAACCTAGTTAATAACTAGACAGAAGTAATAACCCAGTGAGCTTGATCACACTATCCTACTAAGCAGTTTGCAGTTCGAATATGGACATGCATATACACCAGAATATTTATACAAACATTGATTTACGAAGAATAATCATTACACCCATATTTCAGAACGTTGCGCGCACTGACAAGTTTGATATTAGTCATAGTTGAAGTTGTCAGTGTCGGACTTAATTATTATCTGTTGTACCATAGATTAGATATTTATTGAGGTACACGTGTTCTCATGAGAACTTCAATATCGTTCAAAGAAGAAGGAAGTTCGATCATTTCTTGATCACGAACAATTTTTTAAACTATAGGATAAATGGGAGGAATTCAATGTTATAAAGGAATTGTATTGGCTGTTCTACGTGGTAACGGTGACTCAACTTGTTCATGGTTAGCTTTGTTATTTACTGACAAAAACAAATATTGATTTTCGAAACCAAACACGATATTATGATAAGCCGCAGCTTTTGTTGGTTGTGTGTTCTCATATCTTTTAAGCATAGGTAAGTAATATTATAGAGATAATATGTATTATTAATTAATGAATGGAGCCGCCGTTACCTTGCGCAAGCGCATTTTGAATGAAAGTTATAATAAACCTGAATTGCGTTGTGTGATGGGCAGCACCTAGACAAATATTTTAATTTTAATTACAATAATAGAAACAAAAATCATGTACTAGGTACTACTTTTTTTGTTAAAGCCGGAGGAGTACTCTCCCATTAGCCGGTTTCAGTTTTAGTTCACATTTTTTCGTGACTTTAAAAAGAAAGTTGTTATAAGAAGAAACGTAACATCACGCCTGTAATTCCCGAACGGGTAGGCAGAGAAATGTAGTACACTCCCACGTTTTACCAGACTTTACGTTTAAGTCCCATGGAATAGGTGGAGAGCCTATTGCCATACACCGGGCAGATCCAGGCAAAAATTAGCAATCCGAATAGACCAATCACTGAGCTGTATAAACTACAGTGTGTTCTCATTTTCACTATGGAACAATTCTATTCAGCTGTTCGTAAACCAAGCGTCTTTAAAGCTGTTAATTTAATTACCTTTAATAGCTATTATATGTATTTTAATTATTATATTGTTCGTTTAAAATGCTGGTTTAAAACAGAGTCCTTGGTCGGTTGGAAATAAAGAAGCCGTGTAGACTAGACGGTGTAACTTGTCAGAGTAATGTCATGCTCGGAGCGTGTGTGGGCGTGTGTGCGTGATTGCGAACAAGTTATTTTTACTTATAAGTGCGTTGCGGATATTTGGGGGTCATATACAGCTGTTGTTTTTCTTGGTGATTTAATTAGAATTTTCAGAATTTCCAAATTTTTGCAATGGACTAATGAAAAAATTTTAGTTAAAATAGACCTTTTTAAGGTTGGTTTTCCTGTCACGAAATCATAACTTGATAAAGTTATGTGCGGTTAATTACAGTCAGTACAGGAAAATGTGATGAAAATTACACAGATCGGAGTTCTCCATATTGTTCTCTTAAGTCAAAAGTCTGATAACCCTTACCCTGCCTTTGACTTTCTCATCTTCATATGAGACTCGAGAAGTGAAGCGGAGACTGGATTACTTGATGTTATGTTTATCGTTAAGAAAATATTCTGAAATATATAATAAAAAAAAATTTATAATCGACCCATTTGTCATTCCACTGTTGGAATATGAGAGGGTTAAGGGTTTGTTTTTGTAAATTCTAAAGTGTGCAGGTTTCCTCACGACGTTTTCTTTCACCGTTAGCAAGTGATATTTAAACTTAAAACGAACTTTTGTAAAGAGGTGCGTGCCACCCCCGGAGTGAGAGGCTGAATTCTTAACCACTAGGCTATCACTGCTTTTGAAATATATTCCTTCATTATTAAAATGCAGTATATTTTCATTACAAACTGAATTAGGAATATATGTCTAAAATTGTTTATACTGTGACAACACAAATCGTGATTAGAGATAAGGAAAATATGCGAGTATGTATATTATTTTTATCTGTTTGTGACAGACGAACAACAATTTATAATTTAATGGGAATAAAAAATTGTTAATAAGATCACTCTTTTTATAATAAAATACAAAAGCTTTACTCTTTATAATATATACATTTTTATATCTATGCGTAACATTTAACATATGAATTATTATTAATACATCTATTACTATGGAATAAACTGTATCTAAACATAATCTCGTAGTTGTGTACATGGCCAAATTACAGGAATCTATTGCACGGCTGTGCGTTTATCACATGACGCATATGTACACGATACACGTGGATAACAATGACCAGTTACGAGAAGAAAACAAAAAACATCACTCTGTATACGCTGCGTGTACACATTGATCGTTATTCAAGCCTCTTTTTAGGCAACTTAGCAACAAACAATGTTCATAACCATGTTTTTTTGTATTTGCATGTGTGGCTGTGTGTGTGCGTGTGTGTGTGTAGTGTTTATATTAGCCGAGCGAGTGGGCGTGACGCGCGATACTGTTATCGGCCGAACCTTGCAAAAATACACAACAAATATTACAGTATATCGTAAAAACGCACATGCTTCACATTTACCTGAATAAATGCATGGGTTTCGATTGAATCCTCGTGGGGGATGAATGCAAGACGTGAGTTATGAATGTGGAGGTACGTTAGGGTTGTAAGGATAGAGGTATTTGGCATTTGGATGTCTTTGCCTACCCTTATGCCTAATGACTAAGGCGATAAAAACTTGCGATATGAACTATCGTCGCTTATTCGTATATGACAATCTTCAGTGGTTGGATGCGAAAAGCTGAAGAAACAACAAGACTACAATATAATTTAACTATTTAGAAGTAACATCACGTCTGTAAACTTCAAAGAGGTAAGCAGAGGAGTATATTGTACTTCCACGTTTCACCAATTACGTTCACGTCTCATTATGGTGAGTCTATTGCTATACGGGCACAATTCGAGACTTCTAGTTTCTACTAGTTTTCAAGTTAGCAAAACCCAATTGTACACGACTCGGCAATCGCATCCAGGACCTCTCAATCAGCAACCGCGCTTACAAACTACTCGTTAAACGAGGCTGTTAGATATGAATAATAGTATTACCAGTATATGTAATAAATATTATCTGTTGCTGTTTTATCTGTAAATTTTCGGTATACACGTACGTTTGTAGTACGAAATTGCGCCTTCATACTGATAAAACACAACAACCTAAATAATGTAACGACCTCGAATTCTAAATAAATGCCTATCAACAATACTTCCGACCTCGATTTGTTTCCTAAACATCGCTGGCACGTGCCATCGGGGGAAGAATGAGCGAAGTAGACGCTAATTTAAAATATAACATCATCTAAAAAAATGCATACTTGGATCAAATCGGTGACATTTTTAAAGATGGCTGGCTCGAAAATTACTTTAAGAGACGAGTATTTATAACAACTTTTATATTATATGTAGCAGAGAAGAAAGAAATTTAAAGTTACTGTAGCAGGCGGAAATGCTTAATCATTGCCTACCTCTATGGTAAATAACCGTGACAATATGTATGTGTAATTATTTATCGACTTTTTATCATTCCAATGTGGGATTGAGAAGGGTTTAAGCTGTAGGTCTGCCACGCTGGCCAAGTGGATGTTGGAAGATGTCAAATGTATAATATACATGTAGCTTTAATACATATAACTGTCACTGATTTTAGAAGGACAAGAAGTAGGCAAATGAGTTATGAGTTGTATATGTACCAATAGGGTAGCCACTTTACATTTATAGAAAAAAGTTTTATAGTATCGATAGAATTTTATTTCACACTTTACATTATTAAGAACCGATATCTTTACTAATGTGGAAATGTACAGTCAAAGTCAGCAAAATTTTCATTCCTATTACTCATACCTGTATCCCTTCAAGAAATTCTAAAGTAACTATTCTTTCTGTTTCATTTCAAACTCTAAAATGTCAATATTGTAAAACGTGGAGTGAGCTCTTTTCTGAGGTACTCCCGATTCCCGTAGCACTTCTCTTGGGATTCTTCGAGCATGGCGCACAGACAGCTACCTTCAAAGTGGGAAATATATTGGACGCTCCTCGGCTGTTCCAATAATTTATATGGGATGGATACCATTGACTATCAGTTGATAATTTATGTATTTCTTTGTTACATATAAAATAGTTAACATTTATTTATTAAATAAGTTGGTCTTTGCTAATATAGCAATACGTTAACGTGTTTTTTTAATCAAAATATGCTAATATTCAATGTCTGAGACGTATTTAATTCTTTCGTACTGACAATAGCCTGATATAGAGTTAGAATTTTAAAATAAAATGTATATGTTTGAACCAGCTCCATGTAGGTTTAAATATTTTATATAGTGACGGCTTAAAATATTATATTTCAAATCCCGGGTCAGATGATATTGGATTTTTCTTAGTAAAGAATTTTCTAGTAGTGACTCGGAGTTTGGATGCGTCCCCGGTGTATGGCAATAGGCTCACCGCCTATTCCATTGTGGGACCAAAAGGTAATTGTTGAAACGTGTGGGTGTACTGTACTCCTCTGCCTACCCCTTCGGGAATTACAGGCCTGATGTTACTTTTATTATGTATATATATATCATTAGCGACACTTTGATTTAGACATAGTGCTCTAAGTATCATCGTCATCATCATCAGCCTATCTCAGTCCACTGCTGGACATAGGCCTCCCCCAATGAGCGCCATCGCGCCCTG
>DWME01007465.1:0-12601 GCA_018244795.1 Parelbella ahira ahira
GGGGGGAGCCGCACAAACAGTTTTGGCTGTTGCTGTCTATCAAACCCCATCTGATCATGTTGTCCTTACTTCGGCCAGCCATTTTAGTATGACTGAACAGAATTGAACTGTATGACTTTGAGGTTAAAATTAATTTTATTAAATTGGAATTAATTTCATTCTTAATACGAGAATAAATCAAATTCAAACGTCGTGTTAGTACTCTTCTCTTATTTTCAGAGTAGGACGCCCTTTCCGGAATGAAGCTTGCCAATGGTATAACAAGAATTACCCCGCGGTGCAGTATAAATTTGTACTGCGTAAATTTTCAAAATAAATTTCTTAAACAATTGTTATCAATTTATCAATTGACAATTACATGAAATGATCCAAAAATTAGGGATGTTTTATTTTAGTTTGAGGGTCGAGATACATATTAAATTTATCTTATATAAACTCATTTGTTTTATGTAGCTAGATTCAAAGGCACAAGTTGGGTTGAAGAGGCACCGATTGGCTCATAAAGGGTGATGCATGGGTTACATAAACATGGCATTCATTGTTAAGCTCAAAGTTGAGGAAAAATAATGAGCTTTTGGATGTTATTTTAGCTTTGCTCTATATCACTAAATCTTTTTAAGCTTAGAGTACCTAGACCTAGAGCAAACAAGAAGAGAGCAGTGACAAGTGGCCGATGCCCTTAAGACATCTGTTAAAAACCTCGAACTGTAACAAATTCTCAATAAAACTGTAAGAAAAGGGCTTCCGCTTTCAATCTTCTCAACATTCAAGCACCATCCAAGTCCCTCAATATAACTATTGTAAATTCATTTCTCCCCAATTAAATTTGCGCATAGTGGGCAAACCTGAGAATTTCTTTAGGAAGTATCAAAAAGAAAAAAAGAAGAAAATTCACCCTAATGACAATTTCGTTTATCCCAATATTCTTTTGTTAATCTGTCAAAATTTCAAGTATGATTTGATTATTTTGAATAAAAATAATATTATAAAAATATTCCCATCCCCAGTCATTTGACCAGCTATGGCAAAAAATAGCGACAGTTTATTCCTCCTGGAGGTGTTGATTGATAAAATTGTTTTCGTTAAGAGCCCGTGTTTCTCTGATAAGGATTTCAGAACTTGCGTCAATATAGAATGCCCTGCAGTACAACCACTGGAGATTTGTGATGATGATTCTGGAGCTTGTATCGCTAAAAGCGGTGGTCCATTCGTCAAAACATTCAATAATGGAAAGTCTTGCCTATTTTCCCTTAAGGAAGCCGAAATAAGTGCTGCTATGAGTAAATTTCCAGTAAAAGTTTCCGTTTATAAATCGCTTCCGTGCGGCTGTCTACCAACTAAGATAGTGATGGGTGAAGCCACTATTGACATGACTAAGGAGTTCGTTGAAGCCCGAAATAAATTTTTAGAAGATCCCACAAACGTGAGTTATCAAGCCCTCAAGGATTCTTTTAGAATTGTAGGACCAGATGGAACGGAAACTGGCGAAATTGTAATGTTTTTGCGTATTTCTTGTTTCGGGAAATTGATCATCACAAGGTTCCAAGGGACAGGTGGGACACCTAATTTAGGTTCAGGTGGCAGCAATGCAGTAGTCGACAGATCATGCGCTCCAAAGAGAGACTTTCAAACTGCACAAGATCCTTGCGCTTGCGGAGCAGCACGATCGGGTTCAGGGAGAGGTGGATCGGGAATGAATAAACAAACTTGTGTTTCTGGAGGTGGTAGTGGTGTTTGCCATTCAGGTAAAAATGAAGAAGTTTTCTAGTTTACCCGTTTTTGTAAGAGTGGACAATGATATATATGAGTGTATATACTTATTTTTTTAGCTCGTGATCCTTACAATAGTATGCCATGTGAAGATCCTGATGATCCTTGTTTTTGCTCTGGCCCCATGCAATCACCGAAACAAAACATGGCCTGCAGAAATACCGACCAATATTGTCTGCATGTACCAAAAGGTAAGTTTAAAATATTCACATTGTAATAAAATGGGATCGAATAATACACGCATGAGAAAAATTTATTGGTAACCAGGTCGCAGCAAACAATTTGAAGAGATAGGAACGAATCTTGGCGGTAACGAGCTAAAAATTAAAGTGCCAGCCAGTGCTTCCATTATTAAGAAAATCAGTCAAACTCATTGCGCTATGCAATGTCCTTATACTAAGGACAAAGATAGCGGCTCATGTGAGCCACCTTGCGGAAAAAATCAGATTAGCTTAGCACTGCCAAGTGAGGCCGTATGTTGTCAAGGTGCGCAACCAGCTGATACGCAATTCACGTGTACAACAGAAGGTTGTGTCCAAGCTTCTAAGCATGTTCAGCAAATTGCTCTTGCTCGCGGCGATACAAAGCAGCAAGAGTCACCTAACACGGAAGTATTTGTTCTTAAAGTTGCTAAAACAGCCATGCAAGGTGACAGAAAATGTAAACTTGAACTGGAGCTCGTAACACCAAAGGGTCCCGACAAGAAACCCCCAATTGAAAAAATTAATACGCGACTGCAATCTGATCTTGATTGTGAATGTTGTGTTAGAAGGCTCAAAAAACCTAAAGGAAAAAAGAAACATTAGTACCTGCTTATAAAATGTAAATAACTTGCATAGTGTAGATTAAAAAATTTATTATATAATACAAATTATAATAGTTTTTTATAAAATAGCTTGATACGTTAAAATTGTGCAGATTGCTGCCCGACGGGAAACAAAGTTGTTTTCCAAATACCTGCGGATTCCTGTGGTACAGGCCACAGGCAACGGGCACACTTTAACTTCAACTCGGGTGGAATTGGCGACGTGGCCAGAGATGAACCCGGGCAACTAATGCCGGCGACAGCAGAGAATTACCCGGGAGTAGTGTACGACTTTCCAAAGCAAGTGATCAAGCTACGTATTGGAAAAACCGTGGAGATGCCTGGACGGAAATCGAAATTGGAATACCAATTTATAACACCAGTTTTCACACATGAGAAAAAAATCCCAGTTAAAGACACGCGGACTGCGCAATGTGTACCTTGCTGCCGGAATTGTTGTTCTCCAAAACCTAAATGTTAAATATTCGTATGAAATCATTAAGATAATTTTACATGTAATTTATTCAGTGCCTAATAAATATATTTTATATTGTAAGTCTTTCATGTCTATCATTAGACTAACGCCTAAGTTAACCGAATAATAGACTCCATGAAATGTGTTACTATGAAATTGAGGGAATTAATTATAATTGTATTTCCTTTGTAAAAATATAAAAACTCAACTTATCCCGTAATATCATCTATATTTGTCAGAATGTAAATCATAATCACAAGCCGAAGACAGGGCGCGATGGCGCTCATTGGGCGAGGCCTATGTCCAGCAGTGGACAGATAGGCTGATGATGATGATGATGATGAGGATGATGAAATCATAAATTTACTAACTTTAATCGTCTATCTGCGTGCTTTATTAAATAATTATAATTACCGCTCTACCCTTATAACCATTTTGTTTTCAAGTGTACAAGTAATAAGACCTAAATAAACCATCATCAACTGATCGTAGGTGCCTCATCGAGCGCAGATTATTTGCAAGAATTGACAGAAGAGCGAAAGAACCTAATAAAATCAAAAGAAGTCGAACAAGGACGGCATTGTTTCAGAGAATTCATTTCGACTTTTTTAAATGTTCACACTCAATGTACAATGGACTGCATCGGAACGAATTTCTTAACAGGTTTTATTATTCAGGAAGAATCACAAGACAAGTATCAACGGTCCTCTTACACGTCAATAAGTAGCACTAAATATACAAAATATACCATGTCCCACACTAACAGTACCATATGGATATCTCATAGCCAAAATTCGATTCATTCAGGAGTCGACAATGTTGATATTAGAGTTTTTGGACGGAAGGAAACTGAAGTATATATGACTTTGTTGAATGATTTCGGTCATGTGCGAGCCTCAGGGACTCAGGCGACAGCGTTTATAAACAAGTGCTTACAGGTAAACAGCGAAATAGGCAGTCAATGGAATGCTAGTAGTCTTGATACGAATTCTTATTACAATTCGACATGCACCATGTCCACGTTAACATCTGCTCAGTGCAAAAGGCGATCTATGGAAAAAACACGCTACCACGATATATACTTTTTTGGAAGAAAAAAAGAGTCATCCAAATCGACGGGGATGGGAAGTAAGGAATCAAAATCGAAACTTCATAGAACCGAGCAATCATCGAGCATGGCACTAAAAAGTAATAAATGTGGATCAAACTTAAAGAACGGATCAATCTGTCAAGGCGCCCAGGAGTCATGCTGTTCAAGTTTTTCGCAAACAAAAAATACTAAAGGAGCATCTGCCGGTACAAATACTGTGAAAGCCGTTTCCATAAAGGAAGATAAACCGAAAAAACCGTGTCCAGCTGTAGGAGCGACCAAAGGAGACATGGCGGCAACCGTCTCCCATATTAGGATTGGCCCGAAAGAACCTTGTCCTGTACATGGCAAAGAACCCTGTCAAGGACCAAAATGCATTGTAGCTTCTTCTGGAGAAGAACAGTCGCCTGTAAAAGTTACCACTGTTACTAATCCACGTCGCGGTGTCTTTGAACTAGTCATACGTAAAATGACCGGTGCCCCCCTGGCTAAAAATGAATTGATGTTGGAATGGACTCCTCCTCCATCACGATCCGCTCCATGCTCTGGCCCGTGTCCAATTCCATGTACAATCCCAACACCGTGCCGTCCATCGAAATGCAAATTGATCGTTTGCCGGCCTTCGCCATGTAGCCCGAAGAGCTGCAAAAAACCCTGTGGAATCCCATGCAAATTTCCATGTAAAAAGTGTTGCAAAGTACCACCATGCAAGAAAAAGTGCAATACTTGTGGACCACCACCGTGCGCCATTCCTTGTGCACAACCGTGTTGCAGTTCGCCATGTAGTTATCCTTGCAAGAGTTCACCTTGCCTTAGACCATGTCCTGTAGGACGAAGACGACCACGAAAGTCTCGGAGCCAACCTAAGATAAGAATAGTGAATCGTAAACGTACTTCGCCATGTTTGAACCGTTCCAAAACATGTCCCATAGTGCGGTGTCGCAGCCTGCCGGGTCCTTGCATAGGATGCTGCAGCCTGCCCCGTTGCCCGCCTCGGAAATGCTGTTCAGTTGCACCTTGCAAGCCGCCCAGATGTTGTAAGAGCAGTTGTTCTCTATGCTGCATCTAATTTGTTATTTAAACATATGAAAAGACTGAAACTGACCGATGCTTTTACTGTGATAAATCTATTTGTATAATCGATTATGTACAAAATCAACGTATTTAATTACAATTCACTGTTATTAAGCCATTCTATTAAACCTACCTCTGTTACATCAAAATAAGAACACTTGTAACCATAAAAATGTTACAAGACCACTAAGATTAGTTAAATATAATATAATTCACATCTTTAACACGGTGTCTTATTTATTGTTTTATATAAGCTTATTCGCTTTTGAATTTGGCTGTTTTATAAGCTTCCTCCTAGAATATTTCTATCGCATTACCACTAGTAAGTATATCAGGAACAAGATGAAAATCAGTAAAAATATCGTTATTCTTAATCTGCTGTTCATTGCCTATTAACGATACAATGCGGTACGCGATCCACAATTCTGTAACATTCGAATAGCAGGTAGCTATTTGTAATAAATATCTACTGCTGGTTATTGACTAATGTAAAATGGCTGGTATTACTCAATTTCTAAGTAGCTGACGAGCGCACAAGTTGCCAGCTCGTAGGTGGTCTAAGTAACCGTAGGAAGAGAAACCCCCCATCAAATAAGGCTGACAACTCGATCGGGCCTAACATCCATAGATGTAACTCGTAAATTAAGATGCAACAGTTATTATTATCACTATCCATTACTATATATTATATACATTACATTATATACTGTTATTTCATCGTACTGGAGCTCTGGTGTTGTACAGCAATAGATGAAGAGATGGTGCAGGTGACTTCGGTGAAATCTGGACATCTATTTTTCCAATCACATGTACATTTAAAAAAAACTACGAATATCAACTAACACGCAAGCTATGTTTGTGAATAATTATAATACACGCAAATTCCTTATAATTAATGATTATCTTATAGAAATGTAATCGAACAGGTAATTTACGTTTTGGATCAGATAAGCATGGCCACTAACTGTGTAAACAAAATCAAGGCTGCGTCCTAAATTTACTAACACTAAAATTGGTCAAACATTATTACTCGGTTCATGTTCACTTTTCAGCGATATTATAGTCCAGAAGCTTCTTTTGATATAGCTGAAAATTGAGTACTAGTTACCCGAGAATCTCAAGGTTTTTAGCTATTATAAACAAAAGAAAGCACTAAAACGTACTACTATTATACGCTTTGTATAAAGGAAATTGGATGACAATAATTGTCTTTTCCACGTTTCTAACGTTAATTCATTAACAAGATATTCAGGTTATTTGTTATAAAGAGTTATCTGTGTTGCGATAAAAATGTTCGCATTTTTAAACGATAAGCACCTTCCTATCGTGCAGTTAAGGAGTTCAAATTTATACCCACTGTCCTCACGTCTTTTAAGTACACAAGGTGTCTTGTAGTGCGAACTAAAGGGATAATTGTTGTAAAATATTACTTTTCAAGCGATCTTCAAAAGATTTAATTGAGGTATCTTTTGCTACGAATCTCTCTTCAAGCCTTGGGATCTCAGATTGAGTGAACAGACGTAACATACATTATTATTTAGCTGTGTTGTCGTAATCGGGGCTAATTCATAGCGGCAGTGCCGGTCCGGCACATATATTTAGTTTTCATTGAACACACATTACGCTATACAGATAATTCATTGTGATTTAACAAATACATATGGATACTTTTAATTCAAGTGCTTTTTTCATGTAGCAATACATACACGCAATTATCTGAAACTTAGTTAACTGAACATATTATTGAGATGTAAATTGATCAAATCAATTCAGAATGAAATTAAACTTTTGGACCAGTCCAGATGCGTTGTACTATCAGTAACTTAGCACTGATATTTGCTACTCCATTATTATTTATTTAAATACTTGTTCAACTTATATAGATATTTGTTCTGGATGGAAATCGAACCCACAGTAGGGCTCTGTAGCTCCTGTGACTGCACAATGTGGAGAATCGGATCAATGTTGAAATATATAATATGATACAAATTGTAATTGATTACGTCGGTATAGAACGCAATAATTTAATGGAGTACAAGACTTTACTAAGTAGATTCCCAGTTGTCTGTAGAATTAACGGATTGTACAAACATCTCGCTCTGTGGAGAAAGCCGACGCGACCAAAGAATTGAACTACTGCTGCGGGCGTCGGAGTTTACTTGGCATTGATATGCGTAGGGAAAGCGAAGAAATCTGTCACTTCCTGAGTATTAAAATGCCTTTTCACTTCGACTTAACATAATACGAGTAAGCGATTGGTCTAGCATCACGGTTTGCCGCGAATAAAACATACAATTGTGAGATGAATCCTGGGGTCGCTGTGCATTAGATATACACTCGACATTTCCCCCCCCCACCCCTCCCACCTTTTATATTTTTGGAAACACCAGTTGCAGGAAATATCGTTTGTAATGTACGTACAAGTTACTTGTGTGATACGAACAATTAAAGGGCGACGCATTGACGGCACATTATTTTTTGTGATTTACGAATATTTTCTGCTATCGTTTGTTTTATGTAAAATTTTTAACGATGTTAACCAGCAATACAATATACTGAAAAGTGAATAATGTACGAAAACCGAGTCTTAGTTTTTTCAATATATAGGTACCGTTTTGGTATGATCAATAAATCTACTTTGTGTATGTGTCGTATTTTATTGATGGCAACGTTAAAGTGATTCTCACTAACTTGCAGATCTTATGCGTATAGCATAAACTAAAAACAAAGGTATTAATAACCAGAAAAACGATAAATACTAATGTTTCTAGAAGAATTTTGTTGTGGTTGATTACTTGCAACATCAGTATACTCTGGAGTCAATATAACTATATAAGCAATTCCATTGACAGTCACAACGATTTCATGAAAACAGTGCTTTTAGGCATGGTGGTGGTGTCAGCCGATAACTACATAATCATACAAACACAGCCCACGAACTAAATAAACCTAATAACTTGTTACATAATAATAATAATTATTATTATTATTTATTTCAGATTAACAATCCATAATTTGTTAGTAAACGTTAGTGACGATTTTTCATAATGGCTATGTTAGTAATGTAGCATCAACCAATAACATCAATAGATAAAAATTACATTCGTCGCAACCCGAGGGCGACTTCAACCCAGTGCCTCTGAAAGGCACAGTCATAATAATGCACAGGCATAATGTAGTAACTAAGTTAGTTACTGTTATAACTAATGCTTATAACACAAATGTATGTCCTATGTGGAAATCATGTCCACGATACCCGACAAATTCAATAACCACTCGACTAACGGACTAGTAGATTTTTTTTTTAATTAAAAAAAAAGTGTAATCCGAAGTCAATAAGACAATATGCTCTACATTACACGTACCTACCTACATTATCTTATACCAAAAATATAATACATATTTAAAATAAATGCCTATATAATTTAAATAAATGTCTATAGTATATATTTAAATTACTTCATTATTCCATTGCCTTCTTAACAATTACAGTGTTTTTTATTACTGAAAATTGTGCAGTACCTACATATATTGTAGAATTGTAGACCCTTTTTTGGTTACTCAGTGAAACAGGAGGCAACCTTAATCTAAAAATGATATAGGTCGTTTTGGATTACGAAAACGTCAACTAATACGTCATTATGACGGCGTAATGTTTGTCCGCAGAAGTTTAAAATTCTAGTAAATTATTCACAATATGGCCACCAAAAGCACTAATAAGAACACACAGGCCCAAGGGCAGCCGAAGAAGAGCAGGTCGGGGCCGTGCCCTTGGCAATGTAATTTAGTTCCTACGAATGTGCCCAGTCCTGGCGCTGCGCAAGTTGTACTGCATCCGAGAAAAGACGTTTTTGTTTTAAAGGTATATAAGGACTTCTTCAATTCTTTAATATATAATGCTTGTTTACCTACTCACATATAACAAAATACATATTATGTCTCTATGCGAAACTAGGCTCTCAAGGCCCCTTAACTACTGGACCGATTTGAAAAATTATTCTACCATTGGAATCATACATTATGCATCATGAATATAAACTATAGAATATTTTCAAAAACGTTAGGGATCCGTACGAAAACTTCAATAATGTAACCCAAAGTGTGAAAAAAATACCATATAATATCCTTATATCACGTACGCTGCGAAAATTATTGACAATAAAGTAAAGTAATGTACTACTGTTTTATAGAGGACATTAATATCTACAAATAAGTCCGTGATGCCATATGGCTGACTATTACAGTTATGTCACAATAACTACTTTTTCATATTAAAATATGCGATTGTAACGTCGGTATAAATTAGGCCACATTATTCGTACTTGGGTATTAATCCTTATCGTAATAAATCATTTCGTATTCAAGGCTATATCAGTACCTGTAAATTACCCAAACTTATTAATCACTAGCTATCTAGCTATGGTATCTAATGGTTTTCGATAGATCATGGATCATGAGTCAGTGAACAGAGATGGACGATTATCTTGATTAGAATAAACGATCCTCTTTATTTATTAATACTTAATACTCTACTACATTATCCAACATCCATGCGAACGCAGTCGCGGGCGTTAGCTAGTTAGGTATAAAAGTATAAGTATAGCTACTCAAAGAGAAACTGTACATATCTGAATTCTGAAGTGAATGTGTACTGACAGAAGATAGCTCCACATATTTACAAACAAATGGACACTCCGGATTTTGCCAAAATTAATAAAAATGCATATGTTGATTATCCACAATGCCAATTTTTTGTAGTAAGAAAAAAACGTCTATGTCGTATGACGGTCCGTCCCGGGAGAAACTACTGCGGTGAACATGAACCGCAGCCGAGGAGTGATGAAAGCCAAGTATGTTATCGTCCGCGTCGTCACTTTACATTAGTTTTTTGGACCTTTCCTCACTAAACAGTAAATGTATTATGCGCTCGTCGAGCTGTGATGTGCTACTGCAATCTGATATTGAAATAGGTACTGAATTATAATAATCAGCGGAGGATTACAATAATAATCATTTTAAATGTATTTATTCTGATGTCACTAATTTTAAGTGCATTTCAGGACGACACTCGGATTCCGTGTCCATATGATCCCAAACAGTGAGTAAATAATTTGTTACAAATGTTGCACTTACGTGAAGTAAACAAATATACAAAAAACTGTGTTAGATTTCTTGAGTTTTATAATAAAGAACTGGTTACCTAACTGTAGTAATGTACATGAATATTTTTCATTTTAGCACTTGCTACTCCAGCAAACTGTTGAAGCATCTAGCTATCTGCAATGCCCGGCAGGTTGAAGAGCCCAAATACATCATACACAACATCAACATATCCCAGCCCTCCTTCACTATACCCCGCCTGCCTCTTAGCCAGATACCACAGGATAAAATATTAGCACTCATTGACAAAGTGAAAGTTTTGTATGATAGTAAGTAATTCATTTTCCAGTTTTGTAACATAAACTGATGACTGCAGATGGCATAGCAACCACTAATCTCACAAAAAAAATAGGTCAAAAAGTGAACACAACATGTAACATTTGTGTCTTGGCAAACAGCATGACACCCTCCAACTAGGTGGAGTGACGATATATGTGAAGTGGTTAGCAGCAGTTGGATACATTGAGCTGAAGATCGAGCTCAGTGGTATGTTATTGGAGAGATCTGTGTCCAGCAGTGGACAGAAATAGGCTGATAATGAAGGAATGAACACAAAACTCCAATTGGCCTGGCATTTAGCTCTTAATTTTTAAAATCATGGGAGGCCTAAAGAACATTATTAAGAAAATTGTTAATTACTCAGTGTGAAAGCATTGATTATAAAGTTTTTCCATGTAATAGTTCTATGAGACACTGCATTTTAATTTCAGAGTATGTAAAAGACAGTATAACTACAATTTCTGAAATGCCTATACATGAAGCTATCCTGGAAGATTTTAATAAGGAAGGCCGTACAGAGAGTTCACTCAAGCATTTGAGACAGGCCTCCAGTTTGTTGCATTTGATGGAGGCTGAGGGACTGGTTCAAGACAACACCTGCTATGTAGAGCTAGGGGCTGGAAAAGGCAAGCTATAACTTTTTAATAGCTCCTTGCTATTCTTACTGTGTTAGTTTGATGCTAGGACATCTACTACTACATATTACTATTGTAATATGTTGTCTAGTTTGTATGTTGTGTTCATATAACTGTTGATTTAAAGAAAACTAGAAAATTCTGTAAACAATTTTTAATTTGAAATAAATATTGATCAGTGATTATTAACATAATATCACACCTGTTATGTCTCTGAATAGCTAGGCAGAGGACAATTATAATAGCACTCATACTTTTCACCTGTTATGTTATCAATAATCACTGAGAAATCACAGTGGACAAGTATCAAGTTTCATAAGCCAACATGGATGTATCTTTGTACACCAATGTTGTCACTCTTTTGTGATGTCATGTGTTTCATAATGATTTATTACAAAACTTGCAGCATTTTCAATGTATGGATGGAGAAAATAGTTAATTTAAATATAACATCTAATATTGTAACCTGTGTTCCACAATAAATAAATTTTGTATTTGTATACTCATATTTCGAAAGTAGTAATACTAATTATTACTTAAAAGTGTATGTGTCATTGAATGGGGACCATGCAGGCCACCTCGCGTACTACGCATACAAGGCGTGGTGCGGCGAGCGCAGCCGCGTCGTGCTGGTGGACCGCGCGGCGCCGCGCCACAAGCGCGACAACAAGCTGCGCGGCGGCGCGCGCTGCAGCCGCGTGCGCGCCGACCTCGCGCACCTCGCGCTCCACCACCTGCCCGAGGTGGCCGCGAGCGACGCGGTCGTGGGCTTCGCGAAGCATCTCTGTGGTTCAGCTACTGGTGAGCAGTTGTTTACGCGGTCATATCGTGGTGCCCTCTCCTTAGATTCTACTTAGACGTTACTTCGGAACGTCACATATTAATGCGGGTTAACTGCGATTCCCGGCGCTCTCACTCGCGTAGTTTTATTGCATGTCAACAATACGAGTTTATGTTAAAATATAAATGAATTCGCTGGGGCGGATTGCGAAAGGAAATGGATGCGACAGTCTAATTAAAAATGTCCAACATACAATTCTTGATCAATAAGATAGGATAATGGTTGTTTGGGCACAAATGCTAAATACTTTTTTTATTAAACTTTTATCTTTTCGACATCACTCTTCACATCGCGCCCTAGCCAACGACTCCGATAAAAAATATTCATGTTAGTAAATTAGGACTGCAGAGGTGTTTAAAAAGCTCTAATAAGTAACAGTGTGACTATCCGCGCAGACTACGCGCTGCGCTGCCTGGCGCGCGGAGCAGCGCGGCGGCGCGGCGCGGCGCTAGCCACGTGCTGCCATCACCGC
>DWME01007466.1:0-12600 GCA_018244795.1 Parelbella ahira ahira
TGATCTTAGTACCTACGTGTTAAAGTAATTACTTCGATTGAAAAGGCAAAAAAAAACTTATCAAAACTCTTTTAAACAAATAATTTGCTTAAATAAACAGCAAGAAATTATTGCAAATATTTGCGAAATACTATACTTGAAATTATTTACCGAAAAAGAAATTAAAGATACATAAAATAAAAATTCCGAAATTACATGACACGAAACAAGTTGGAATAGCAAGAACTGCTAACGGAAATGTTTAATGAAGAAAGTGCATTAAATTGAAACGAGGCAGACGGTTCAACTTTGCGTGTAATACAAGACGAACAAGAACAATGAAATTGCTGAAATGATTCTGAGAAGGAGATATAATAATACTTTCCTCGAATATTGGGTGTGCGTTTTGTGATGTTGGTGCAGCGGAAAGATTCGCGTTACGTTTTGTTTCGACACGATCGTACATTTTATTGTTTTTTTTGTACAATTTTGTACAATTTTAAATGTATCATTATAGAAACGTCTAAGAGAAGTTTTCTAGTAGCCTTTACCATTTGTTTATGCAAGATTCCATGAAAACACGGATACCAAATATTTTTAGAGAATGTGTATTTTAAAGTTAAGTTAAGTTTTAAGTTTTTTAGTAATAATCAATAGTCGTTATCGAATTTTTCTGTTGAGATTTATTGTTAAAGTAGTTTAATTTTTAAATCATCAAACCGAAATTGCGTTCGAGGACAGATGATTTTTTTTTCATTTCTATAGTAAATCATTGGGTGGGTAAATGTTGCAACATATTTTTAAATTTTATTTCCCTACGAAAACATAAAATTTATGTATGCACAGTTTCAATCTTCCGTCCGTTGAAAAAATATTCATTTTGTTGAACACTTTTCAATTCAGCTGCCAAAATCAGCAATAAATTTTATGAAAAATTATAGCCATAAAATTTTCAACAGATACCTATTAATATTCATATCAATATTGCCGAAAAATAAAATTTATCGACGCATTGTTTTGTAGAAAGGACATGTGTATATATACATTCGTGTTGACTGCACAACGAGGAAATGTAGCAATGAACACTTTGCGTTTTATATTTTCAGTTCCGTCTCGAGGCAGTTGTTTAGATAATGCACTATATATAAGTAATTTATATTTTACAGGTCTTATAAGTTACGTCCTGGTGAAACGCGATTTTGCAAAATATGATTAATAAAAAACATAATCAATAGAATATCTCCCGTGACAGTTTTACAACAGCTCACGAAACTAAATAAATATGCTAATGGTAACATTACGCTTGTTGAATGTAAAGGAAGATATCTTATACAATCCAGGCATCAATTTACCACACTTTAGTAGAAAGTGTCTAAAATTCTAGAAAGTCGAAAATGGTATCGTTAGAAACTTAGTCAACCCGTCAATAGAGAAGAATATTCCGACCAAGGGTCTGAACACCAATCTTTAGGTTGAATAATGAGTCTTGAAGAAGTTCGAGGAACTATGATTCAGATTTCCTTTATAAACTGCGAGAACTCCACGGGGAATTTCTTCAATTGCTGATATAAGTCAATGTCTTACAATAATCTCTTCGAAATAAGTCAGATTATCCAGATAGATTAAACTACTGCGATATTCTAAACAAGATATATGGTTAGTAGTGAAGTTCTAGTTTTAGTAGCTTTGAATTCACGTGCAAACCTTTTTTCAAAATCTATGTCCGTTTTAAAATATCAATTCGTGTCCCGGCAAAGGAAAACATGGTGAACCTTTAACATCTAAGTATTATCTAAACGCCAACGTGGCGGATTATATTAACCCTTCTTGTTGTGAGATGAAATTCATGTCAAAATAAAAGGGTTAGTTAATGGTGACATCTAAAAAATTATAAAATATATTATCATTCTATCAATGATATAAATATCAAATAATCGCTACTCTTTCCACAAAGATACTGTTACTAAAACAAGAAAACAGTGAATCGAGACAGCGGGAAATATTGCGACTCGGACCGTAGCAGGTGTGCGCACCAATAAGAACAGAATATATCCCGGACTATATTTGTAGCATCTCAACCAGGCGCGTGAAATAAGCCATATTCGACCTAAAACAATTCTCAATACGAACGAAATAAAAGGCGAGGTAAAACGAATCGAATAAATTGAAATACTTAAGACACATGGACTGAAAAGGTAGGAGACTACATCTGTTGCATTTCACCACTGCGCGGGAACTAATCGATTTTGAGTTTTAAATGTTACGTGAAAGACATCAAATGGTGTGTCGTGGTGAAGTGGACCAGCTGTACTAGAATTAAGTTATAGTTATCGCCATGTTATTGGTCACGGACTAGCAGCGTTTAGCAGAGCGTGTATATTTTTCTTGCCTGTCCAGATTTATGTGTGCATGTAGGTTGTATATATTATGCTCGTTTTAGGATTTGCGCTTGTTTTTGTTTTATTTATTTAATATTAATGGTAAGGAAGTCTCAAGTTTATTGCATTGAATGAATATAGTGATGCTCTATCTTCATCCTTTACAACAGACGTTTAGTGTTGCTGGTAAAGTATTTTGATCGGTTAGATATCAAATAATTTTTTTAACAATTCTTAGTTACAATATTTTTGCATTTGATTATTACATAAAGAACAATGAATATATTTGTGTGTGTGTGTGTCTGTATGAATGGATGTATATGAATACAAATGCTCAAGTGCTGAGTTCCACTGAGTTAAATTCCACTGACATTTCTCTAACAACAAAACAGATCATTACTTCTGCAAATTACTATTACAATAACAATAAGACTGTTTCATTCCCGTTCGCCAAAGAAACCGGCTATTGTTAAAAATAGAGAGCCTTTATTGAGCTCGTAACTTCTCAATGGGAGACATGAAGTATGGTTGCGAGCGGAACTTTTAGTCGATATCAATTTAAAATTGTTGTGAATAGTTGAGACTGCTCCAAACTCAGGACATTGGCAACATACCAATTTATATTGGGATCGGTGGTGCCTACGAGAGCATTAGTCGTATCCACTGTTAATAGAACTCTTATTCTTATCTATCTATCAGGATCCTATTGAAGCGGAGTTTTCTGATGATGAACTGTGTTCTTTTCTTCAAACTATCTTTTACTATTTCATAACCAGCATATTACTGGTGACATAGTTTTTTGACCTATTGCTATATCTTCGTATATATTTATTTACATCAACGAGTATGATTCACATCATATCATTATCTGGCCTCATCGTTTTAGATAACGTAATCAATTTCATTACAATGACGCGAATCAAATTATTGTTTCATATAATGAATGTCCAATTCCTATTATTACATTTATTGTATAAAGAAATAATGTAGATATTGTACAATAGAGCGGGAATCTATAATGTACAATCCTATTCCAATAGTACCACACAGCTTACTACAAAAAAAGTTAAAGGATTATAATACAAGGGGAAAAATGTAATAGGATTTGGAATTGTTTAGGCGGTTAAGCAAATCCGTCATAAGTATTACACTTTGAGTAATTTAGTACAGAGATATACAAATATAAGCAGTGTGTTCGTCAAACCGTTTCCACTTTGTAATATAGTGTGGGATAAATGGAATATATATAGAAAATCCAAACACGTGTATTTATGCCGATATATTTTTCATTCTCATTGTAATGCATTAGTTTTTACGAAAATTTACTTGTACCACCACTACTATCGGCTATACGATACGCGATGAAAACCAATGCGATGTTTTTTCAATTATATATATTGTTATATTATGTTCATTATTTCTAAATATTTTACATTCCATATTGTTATCAGCCAACTATGTATGTACTTTCAAATTAATAAAATCTTTGGAACTCCATATTCAACGAAATAAAACTTTATTACATCGTTCAATGCCAAGTCCCTTGCGGGTTATGCAGGGACCACGGGGCGCCAGATGTCTCCATCCTTACAATCCTTACGTGCTTCTTCTATGTTCGCTATTAAATTGAAATTAAATTGGGCCATCATTTAAAACATTCACATATGTACATGTGGCTTTAAGTAGATACTAAATTTAAGTTATTATCCATGTATTTTTAGACAAGGCAAATTATGCCTATTCTGCTGAAGAAAAAATACATGTACCCCGGTTTAACGTTATAGTAAAATATTTTTAGAATACAACAGTAAAATGAGTTTCTAACCTAATGGGAATATACAAAAACAGAGTTAGAGAAAATAGAAAAAATATAAAACGTATGTATATTGATGTGATAGAATCTGAAATATGGAATGAATTTTGCTATGAATATAATATTGAGGTATAAAAGAGACATTTCTTGATAGATAATAAGAAACGAATCTTATCTTGTGTTTTCCTTAAAACCAAGCTTTGTTACAATCCAAGTTTACTTGCTTTTTCTCATTGAACTTATACGATATACCAAAGTCAACTTAAGCAGAGGAATTAGTGATTCCTTTATAATTATTTAAGTATACCCTATAATGAAAAAATGTTAGAATTTGTCACCTACAAACTGTTATTAAAATCTCGTTTTTATTTATTTGATTCCTTATTTTTTTTTTTGCGAATTCATGTTCAATTAATGGATCGAGCGAAATTAAAAAAATATCAAATTATTTTAATTTTTCCGTATTTTAAATGCCTAATTCATTTGTTCACAGAAGCTGGAGGCCTACAGACAACAGAGCTTCATATAATACCGAAAGTGGTACAGCGTGGAAGAAACGTCACCATGGCCTGCATGTATCAGTTACACCCAAGTGATATTTACTCAGTGAAATGGTACAAAGGCACCCAAGAATTTTACCGATACTCGCCTTTGGAGTCTCCCACTACTAGAGTCCTGCCCGTTAATGGGATCAAAGTCGATGTGAGTATTTTTATAAATTGATTAATACTAACAAACACTCCTTTGAGGTTTTTTGATTGTTTTATTCATTATCATACGGGGCAGGTACATTTCTTTATATCGAACAAATACATCTCAATGAGGCGTAATTTGTCAAGATGACAGCGAGTAAAATTGTCTGCAAATAAAAGAACGGCAAAGAAGAGTGTCTTCCAAATTAAATATCTCGTATACAGTTCCTTTAGTCTCGGCGCTGCTCCGTCCTCTCAATTTGCAAGCCGAGCGCCCTTAATTAAGTTAGTACGTAATATTATAATAGTGCTCGAACACATTTATTGCATCTGTTTTCTGTGTAAATGTAATGCAAATTTTGTAACTCTGAGACATAGAAATGATTTAAGTATACCGCGACTGAATGTATAATTGGTACTAATCACAACGTTGAATAATGCAAGGGAGAACAAAGTATTATTTACGAGAAGCGAAGGTGTTTCTAGCGGTACAAAGTTAATGCTTGCAAAGTCGATTTCCGGTCTTGTTTTATTTTCGCTCTGAAAAGTTATCCCTTTCGCAACTATGTACTACGGAATGCCTATGTACAACGCTTTTTGTACTACAATGGTCAGAAAAACTACTGCAGTAATACTGCAAGGGAGTAGGTACTGGGATTGAATATATATGTAATTCATTAAATTCACCCTGTTTATCACGTTTTCATCATTATGATTAACCCCCTTTTTTAAATATAATACTACTGTGATCCTTGGAACAGTGCGTAGATTACATAGAATATTTTTAAGGAAACTTTTAAAATATTAAAATGTGGAATTAGGTTATGCGGGAACAAGTTACGTTGCTACTTTCGAGAGAAATCGGAGTTCAGGAGTAGATACCTACGTATATAATATCTATTTTAATAAACATACTCCATCCGAATGTTCTCAGTTTGTATTTATGTATATTTTATTTTCCACGTAATGGAAGGATAACTTTTCATATGAAAATATTTTAAATGATATTTCTTCCAATCAGTTGTACTCAAAATACTTAAACCTACGAGTATGATTGTATGTGTCTAGTTACACAAGTTTTTCAATTACAGATTTTTTAGTATTGCAAGCTTAAAATTTTTTTCATAATACTATAGCTTACAACGTTATACCGAAAACAAAATTGCAATAAAATTTATATGATAGTTTACAAATGTATATGACACACGGCCACCAACGTATTGTCACACTGAAAAATGACCCGTTTCATAAATTATATTTTGTTCGGAAAATTGTATAATTATATTTCACAATGCAACATTGTTCGCTTCTATTCATGAGATCATTTTTATCCCACTATTATTCTCGTAGCATTATGTACCTTTAATATTACATTTCCAATTGAGATGAAAACACACAAAGTTAAAGTTATCCGTTCAAACAATGAAACCCAGTAACAGAGGCATGCAATAATTGATATGTCAGTTTAAGCCATACGGTGAATGGTTTGATATTGGATATATGTTACTTGAACGCATGAAACGGGAATAATATAGGAAATGCCTTTTAGGAAGTAATAGGCAAGAAGAAATCTGGATCATATACTGAATTATGTTGTAGTAGAGGAAAATATATATACTGAAGTGCATTCACGGTCATAGTTCAAAATTAACTAATCTAATGCTTAGTAATAAAATTATTTATTTGAATGCTTGCTGAGATATTTCTCTGCTTTGTATTATTTCTCTGCTAGCAGCACGTCTACCAATATATAATGACTTGAATGAGAATAGTGACTTCTTTGATTTGTGAATTGCTAACTGTCATTTCGATGTTCATACATACATACACAAACGCCCATACGAACACGTATACACACACGCATGTACATTAATGTGAATAGGTTAAATAGGTCTAACCAAGTAATTCATCTGAAATTATGCTACGAGGATTAGAACCAAGTCCACCTTTAAACCATTTCTATCACTTTTATGCACACGTGGAATGGCAAGTATTAAATACTGTTTTTTGCTCCCAGAGGCTAAACTCAAACGAGACACACGTGGTGCTGCTGCGGGTGACGCCCATCCTCAGCGGGAACTACAGCTGCGAAGTGATACAAAACGCTCAAACCTTTCCCCACTTCACTACCACTTCGAGACTCGATGTTGTTGGTAAGTTTATTATTTTTATTATATATCCCCCCGCCCCCTATGAGGAAGGTAGAGAGCATTTAGTCCCAAATTACTCTTCTCTTATCCTTAGAGACCTGATGTGCTCCTACATTTATCACTCTCTCCTAAAGCCCACGAGGTTTGGGAGATTGACTCCCGGATAAGGCAGTATCTACCACCACCATATGTGATCAGATGCCACCATGATCAGCCACGGTCAAAAGAAATGAGTCCCGGTCTCCTTCATTAACTGCATCCATCGACATTCGGATTTCATCTGTTTTTCTTTCGTATAATAATATAAAACATGATATAAACTCCCATCGTTATCATTTACGTTTCTATCGTTTCATAGCTAACCATGGGTATTTTAGATTGAAGAATGTGGGAACAAAGTCTACTACACTAGCGAAGCATTTGTTGACAAACCTAAAACCTCACAGTAACCTCATTGAAGAGCTCTTACCTGTGAGAGTTTCCTCCTAATTTTTTCCTTTTCCGGTATAGGAAGGGATACTTCCTTTGGAAACCATTAAATACAACTTCAGTTCAAAACACAAAGAACAGCTAAACAGATGTGTTGCGTATGATGAAAATATTAGACAGTCGAGATATGAAACAATATTGTGAAGCAGAAAATTTTATGCTTGTTAACATAATAGAAAAAAGATGGGTTAAGCGAGAGACATTTGTAATAATGTACTTATATTTTTATTTCATGACGTCACCTGTTGTTGGCTTTACTGGCTATTTTCACAAGAATGATTTATATTATATGTTCTGACCATTCTTACAGGCACAAAAGTATAAGATTTCATTTTATTTTTATTCAAAAAAGGAGTAGCATAAGTCGTCTATAATTGACGTCACAAGTACAGGTCGGCCATTTTCAGCCGACGCTAGAGGGGATGGTCACTAATGCTCTGTTACACCATCGGTACATAAGAAATACTCATAATACTGGTATTCTTGTTTATATTCATATTTATAACTTTCCTCTTGAGCGGTTCCCTTGTAGAGTTGGTCTCGATAAGTAGTGGGGGGCTCAAATTAGAAAACAATCATGATGGGCATTTTACGCCGAGAAATATATGACAAAGTGGGTCAAAATCCAAACTGTACAGAAATTCAATAATTGAAATATATATTGCAAATATTTGATTGCAACAAATGTGGATATATAATATTTGGGTATTGTCTACATGCAATTTTTAAAAAAATCCTAAATGTCGTTTGGGAACTCGAAGTTCTACTAATTTTCTGTATAAGGTGTAGCTAGTCCCCATCAACTTTTAGCTACAAGCTGAATTTTAGGCCGCTCACTCAACTTCAATTTGGCCGTTCACAATTCCTCCCCCTTCTTTTCGTCACTTTCTCTATAGAATTCTAAAAAGCAGGCCATTACTGGAAACTAACAAAGTTTCCTCATTTTACCTGAGACACATTTGCAACTCAAAGCGAATGCTCTCCGAAGATACATCGGCAAATGAATTCTATGAAAGTGTCCATTTACGAAGGTAGGTAGGTACTTTCGACTGCAAAGAGACTTTTCTATCTATACTTTATTTTTATCTGTACTTTAGTTTTTATTAAATACGTTTCTCGAGCGATTTGTAGAGGATCAAAGTTGTTACGAGACAGAAGTTGTTCTGTGATTGTTATTGAGGATATACTATGCTTTACTTATGATAGGTCCATTGTTACAGTCACCGTATTTATAAACACCTACTTACTATGTACATATGTACATAAATAGATATTAATATTTTTAATTAATTTTTTTCTTACATTGCTTAGTTTCCTAGGAATTATTATGAGATTATCGGCCCTTTTGAATTTTGTGGGCTCGCATGAAAAAACAAAAGGCGGCAATGAAATTTTACACCAAATGAACATTACACAATAATAACAACATTTTTTGTAAAATATTCTATTAATAGAAAGCTATTTGTTTCGAAAAAAATTAAACGGGATCAAAATTATAATTATTGACCATTGCACGTAATATAACAACATGAATAAATATTTCTGGAGTGTTGTTTGCTCTACTTCACAGGCAGAGTTATGTAAAGGATTCGAGCCACTTCGTTGCTTTGTTATGTTATTAAATAAATAAAGTATTATTTTCCATAAGATAAAGTTACAAATACGTAATCTATCTATTACAAATATTGATTGATTTTATTCGTTCTCAGTTTATTATACCCATTATTTATTAATTTATTACTGATCAGAAATAGAGACTGAGGAATCAGAAACAAAGCTTAAAATCCTAATCTGCACAATTAGTATTTTTCTGTTTTATTCGTCATATATTTTAAGGTACGCCAATGTATCCGTACGAACATAACATGATGCCTATATTTTCCCGAAGAGGTAGGCAGATGGATGTAGTAGTCAAAAGGTCCTGGATCAAACCCAGGACTTTTTGATCAGCTGTCGCGTTTGTAACTACTAGACCAACGGACTGAAGCCGTAAGAAACTATGATATTGCTGTATCGCTACGGTCTTGTGAATTATATTATAATATGTATATTTAACTCAAGATTAAGGCCAAGATAAAAGCAGCACTCATTCAATCTGTGGTTTCATCTACGCTGTGCTTAACATCTATCCACAGTTCATTAGAACTCCCATAATAGTCCAAACGCCGAATGAATTGTACGATATCCGAAATCCAAAATTCTTAATATTTACTCTTATAATATGTTATTTCGTCTCAGGAATAGGAGGTCTTCGAGCGACGGAGCTGCGAATATCACCGTCAGTAGTCCAGCGAGGGTCAGATGCTACTCTGGCTTGCTTGTACGAGCTAACTGACGCACCACTCTACTCAGTGAAGTGGTACCGCGGGAGACACGAGTTTTACAGATACTCGCCTACTGAGACACCCGCCACAAAGATCTTCCCCTTCGCTGGTATTAATGTTGATGTAAGTTATTTTATGATTTTTATGTTTTTCATTAAGAAGAAAGTTTCAATTAACTTTCGTTTAATATTATAGAAATTCATGTCCACTCAACTCCTTTAGTATCAACGTAGGTATGTAAATAGAAAGTAATTACTTTAAAGATATTGGCCATTATGAATTCTTTTTCTGGTCTCTCAAAATATGAAACGTAAGGTCTGCCATTCAGACCTAAAGCACGTTAGCTGGGTTCAGACGCCTCACCTTTTCTTATTAAGTATTCCTTCTTCGTTATATAGACTGTTTTACAATATTGGTTTCGTACAACAATTTTCAAAAACAAATGAATGCTAGGTTATTTTACACCATGTGGCCTTCAAGTGAGAGACTGAAATCTAAGCCACTAAGCTGCCACCACTTATATTCCCTATCTTGTGAAACATTAGAAATTGTAATAGCACAAATTTAATTGAAACTTTAGCGGTTAGCGTACGAGTAAATCTGGATGATGATGTGGATAAATCCTAGTTGTGCCTAAATGATGGGTCACATCCATTTCTAGACACGATTAGTTCAAATTGAATTTACATAAACGCTTCTGAATTACTAGGCTTACGTAAAGGTCAGGTCTATCTGAGCCTAATCGTCGTACAAAAAGGTCTGACATAAAGCTGTCTTTCATCGACATCTTATCTTGTTTTTACTGGGATTACCAGGATTACACCTTTGTCTTTCATAGGCTACGATGACAGGAGTTTTTTGTTGGACTGCAAATACTCGTCGTGACCGAAAACTCGGAGTTAGAAGGCAGCTTCTTAATAAAGGTTTATAAGAAAATATTGCTAATAGATTTGATATTTTGCGTTAATATACTTTTTATTATTCACCGAAATAGCAAAAATGTTTGTCAAACGGACAATATTTGCGAATGCCTGTAATCAATTTTAAAACCGAACAAATTCGATCTGATTTGTACTTATGGTAAAGTCACCACTTTACACCACAATTTGGAAAAGTTCAACTTATTCAAAGCGAAGTAATCGGAATTGTAGGCAAAAAAGTCACGACCTTAGTCGAGCTTACTTTAATATAACCTCCAACCTCAAAAAGAGGACGAATGGGCACTCTTCGCCAATATGGCTTCCGTTCTTTGAGAAGTCCGGGAAAATGCGTGAAATATTTTATGTAGAAACGTCTAAGTATCTTGTCTCTTCTGATGCGTGAAACATGTAGAGAGTTACAGAAATTATCTACAGAGAATTGATAATAACATTGCCCTATCTTTAGTCACTAGCGAGATATTAATTTTCAATTACAGATCGAATTGAAAATTAGGTCTAAGGAATTTGTAGTATATTAACTATTATCGAATAGGGATATTTCAATTTCGGCTTTTGTAACTATGAACTTGTAAGATATGTGTACAAGTATAATATATGTTAATTGCGTAGTGGAGCATAAAGGGGTGAACTGGTAGCGTGGAGTTAATTGATCTTTGAAGCCAATAAAATTCATTAATCAACCTAAAGTGTAACCAATATTCCATATTATTGTTCCTCTTAGTATATATACTTGTGCAAAATAGAACAGCAAGGAAAATTAACAATGAGTAACAGTAATATAGAACATGTACATAAATATAGGTAATCTATTGCAAAATGTTTACAGGATAGAACCAGCTAAAATACTAAATTCTTCACTGACTTTTCATATTCTCCATTTAGCTGTACAATCTTCTATACATCTCTGTTAGATCCGAACTTAAAATATGCTTACATATTTTATAATCTTCCAAATCAAAAATAGATTCCTCGTGAAGATATCATAGTTACTCGCTTTTGCCTTCTGTCAGACTGGTCGTTTGGTCTCGATCGAAAAACCTTTGGTAATACGAAATCTCCATAGCCCGAAATGTATCTCCGTTGGGTATTGACTTGCAAGTTACCATATTTTTAGATTTATCACGAGAAAATATGCGCAGTTCAGATGTATTCGGCGTACCATATTTTTCTATCCTTTCCTTTTGAAGCGTCTGCTTGATGATTTATTCCATTTATTTTACTACTTGGTCAGTTGAATTCCATTCAGTTTACATTTTGAATGATATCTAAACTAGAAAATAGACTTCGACAGTTTATTGCGTTTTTGTTATTATCTATTGATTGATCGGGCTTTTTTTTAATACTTCCATCAATACGATTACTGTTATAACTGTGTTACGATGAAATTGTCGTCTCGCAATTGGTTTAATGAGTTATTTGACACTAAAGGCACATCTACGTTATTCCCATAAATATGAATAATTTCATAAATTCAGGCGGAATTGTCGAAGTCTTAATAAGTAACCCTTTTGGTTCTCTGTAGCTACATACATATATGTATACCCTTGGGGCAACGAATGGTGACGTACTATACTTGAAACGCTTAATTCTATTTCACGCGTCACTCTTTTGTAAGATACTGTGAAAATTGAAATTACACTGAAATTAAAATTCATTCTCTTCCTCTCCACTTCTCTCTCTCTGTCTCTCTCTCAAGCATTCGTCCACAAATCTCTCTGATTATCCCTGATAATCTGTTTTTTGTATTAAAATTTTAATATTCATTTGTTCCTGTACTTTGGGCAATGTACTCGTATGTTAACACAAAAGCATAAACCAATGCATTGAAACTTCC
>DWME01007467.1:0-12599 GCA_018244795.1 Parelbella ahira ahira
TACTGTGTTGTACGCCACCAGCCATAAACATGAGCATTGTTGCTACGATGTATGCAATACTTACCCGAGATTTTAATTTTGAGGCCTTTATTGTGACGTTCCTTTATTCACAAATGTTTTGCCATGTGACATTGGCGCCCTCCGCTGCCTATAAGAGTCTTTAACAGAAATGCATCATTGTCTTTCTGAACATTGTACGATGTATGGAATACTTACTTGAGATTTCAATTTGATGCCTTGTGACGTCTCTTTATTCACAATTGTTTTGCCATGTGACATTCGCTTCGAAAGATGTTTTGCCATTGGATTCCAATGTCTGTCTATTCAATCAGGCGTCTTTAACAGAAATGCATCATTGTCTTTGTGAACATTGTATAGATTAGTTTAGAAAACAATCTTGAAAGTTGAACACAATGTTCAAGCCTGGTTTGTTGTTTGTAAGCTTCTTGATTTGACTTCTGCTCAAGACATCATATTCATTAATTGTAACGTTCCTGAATCTGACGTTTTTGTCTGACTCGAATCACGTTTTAAACCCAGATTATAACTATAATGTATGACTAGCATTTGCATATTAATATGTATTTTTTACCGCACGCGATTATATAATTTACCAATTTACAATCAAATATTGCGAAACGAAAACAGCATATTTCATATATGGTAAAAAATTATTAGAAACTGCACAGCGGTAGAGTATCTCATACTGAATATATCGGGTTGTTAATTGATGTTGCAATGCTAATACTGAATAATAAAATTAACGATTACAAATACATATACATATAGATAAATGGTTATAGTTTATTGTGGAATTTCTATTAGGTGTTATTATAAACGCAAAAAAGAATTTATAAAATCTGTGAAAGAAGTGATTTTCGGTGTGAAAAGTGTGGGTAAAAACGAAGAGATGATCTGTTATATGTTATAGCTTGCGATGAAAGGTTTTGAAAGTAATGTTAACGATATTTTAATATTTAACTTTTATAATGTTATATCAATGTCTTATAGGCGCCGCCGCAGCATCTCGACTCTACGTGGACGCGGTTGGCAAGCTGGGCCGGCAGGCTCAACAGGGCACTTGGGGAGGATGTGCCGATATAGGCGAGTTTGATAACATTATACTTTCTTATCATCAACGTCATTATCATTAATAATCAACTACCATTATCTTTTATCCGCTTATTGTTATCAATGTCGCTCTGTTGGAACATATAACTTAATTCTTATACACTGAAATTATTACACGTCTTACATTCTAGCCTCTCGCCCCATTATCCCCTTTATATGTACATATATTCTCAATTTGGTTTTTGTTTAACATGCGCTAGTTTTAATTAGAGATCTATCTGTTACCTTATAAAGTCTGAACGGTACATTATTGTCTACGTAACATAGCCGAGATAACCTAAGTTAGTAATTAGGATAATATCACTTCGCAACAATCCAAGAAACCATATTGTAATCGAGTAAATGTTCTGTAATAATGCGCACAAAACAAAATAATGTACAGTCAGCTTCTAAACAACTACAAACATTCGAAGTTCTCGAGCTCATGTCTCTGTACCTACTCGTGTCGCAAGAGGCGTTGAAACCAATCGCTTGATGAAAGGGCATTGCACAGGCACGCCTGGCTAGTCATTCCGTTGCTACATTCAATAGAGAAACTGTTGCCGATACGTCTCAGTGGTATATTTAAACACGGCAATTTGTGCGAGAGGATGATAATTGAAGCACAGATTTTTGGTGTACATTGCACACGTCTGCTTGGTTCAAATTTGGTCAAAAATTATGAAGGCATAGTTTTCTGCCTGTAACTCGCATATACTTAGCAACTAATATTATTCTTTGCTTTGGGATATTTTACGCAATAGTAATTTATTACAATATAAGATAAGTAACGACATGATATAAATATTATTACAATTATTTTCAGGAACTGCCCTAATGAAAGTTGTGGAGGTGTACCGAGAAATCCAGGATCAACAGATGAATATTGTAAGACATGTACAATATTAACATCGATTGTATTGTCGTTGACGTCTGAATTGCAAATTCACCCATACGTCTTCTCACTTGAATGTCAAACGCCACATCATCATTCATAACATTATTATTGAGACCGCGCTTAAGCGACTCCGAATAAACATTTCGAGAACTCCATAACAAATAAGTATCACCATTTTTTCTGGTTTTACATACAAAATAATGGCCAAAAATAACTCTTTAGTTTAATTTTTAGACACACTCAATAAATATAATTAAGTATACTATATTACAAAACATATATTTTCATTAGGTTACTACGGCGTTTTGGCGGGAGATATGATCTATTATAGAATGCGGGCGCGAGATCTAGACCGCCTACTGTCAATTTTCACATTTCGATAAATTGGAATATTGCTATTTTTTATTTACTTTTGTTTTTACCTCCTCTTCATAAAAATATATGAGATTTGAAATTTACATGAACCCATATCAACTATACAAAATTTAATTTATTGTAACCGTACACGCAAAATTTTTACACATATACACACATATATATATATATATATATATATATATTACACATAACACAATAGTATTACAACTGGTGAAAATTGCAGTAAATTCTATTCTAAGAAGTAACAAAAAATTTGAGATTTTTTCCATTAAATATCTGTTATAAAAGAAGTATTCATGTAAGAGTCCTGCCGTGTACAGGTGTATGTATATATGTATGTATGTACGTGTGTATGTACGTATTTATAACGTGCTCAGTTAGCTCTAATCTCTAATTTCTTATACAGCTAAAGGCGTTCTATGTAGATCTGCTGGTGCCTTTGGAAACTAATCTGGAGAAAGATACGAAAGTAGTTCAGGTTAGTAATAAAATTTGTATGCCTATATGCTTTTAGTTGCAAGATATGTTTATCATAGTCCCAATGCATTTCATTCTTAGCCTGCAGCCACAACTGTAAAAAATGTATACAGACATATCATGAAATAGGTATATATATTTTTTTGGATCATATTTTTTTACTTCAAATTCCTGCATGTCGTGTAGATTTTATGTATGGTCGCCCCTCGTAACACGAGGGTTTGTTTAGTAGACAGAGGGGCAACGCTACTAAGTTCAAATAACCTATAGCGTCTCGTTTATCGAGATAAGAATTCCTATTAAAAAAGTTTTCCCGGAATCGGATGGTCTATAGTCATATACCTACACCCTTCTCGAAGTCCAGTCCACCTTTTTAATTTCCACTGTGAGAATCGCAATATAAACTTTCACACTTTGTCTAAATAACGAGTATTGCATTCTAAATAAGTTTAGATTAGAAGACAATTTTTCAACCGGGCCGCTCCTAATTTTCACCTGGAAGCGAACGAGAAGAATTTCATTAACATAGATCCCCAAACTGTAGTTTGCGCGGAAATTGCGTTTTTTTGTTCTTTATTAAATGAAGAACTGTAGTCAACGATAATAAACATATCGTTTATGTGGAACATAAATTTATTGGAACAGATAAAAATGAAACTATTTTAGCCAACCAATTCCAACAAATTTTTTTGGCTAGAAAACGATAAGAGTATGACAATAACACAGAGATAAGAGATTGCTTATATTGCAGAAATAAGAGATTGCTTAGTTTAATGTCAAAAGTTCAATTTCTAAAGATGTGCGCGATTTGTAGTCGGAGCAAAAAAGATTTTTGCAACAACACAAGCTGCGTTCGGAGAGCTACAGCAAGGCAGCCGCCACAATCAAAAAGCAACGAAAGAAGAAAACAAACGCTACTAAAGTCGGCTCGGCAATGGACAAAGAGATGAAGGTAATGAGCTATTCAATTAAAATTTTGCAAACTTTGATTTCAATGTTGTCAAAGGACAATCTATGTCTATGTTGTGGGACTCGGCATTGCGGTTCCCCAAATAATTCTGGTAATTGACACAGTTTTAAAAAGTATTCAATACATACACAACAATTGTAAACAGAAAAATAGCATTACATGTATGTAGTAATGACGGATAAAATTAAAATTCCACTTTTGCTTTCTTTCGAGCAGCCACTATAAATGTTGTGTTGTAATCATTTAGAACAAACAAAAATGAATTACTCATACTTCGTGTTATACTAAAAATTATAACATAAATACTTATCACGTAATATCTAAGGTCCTCGATATGCTCGCAGCATATCACAATTTTGGCGATGGTTCAATATTAATCACGACTGTGATTGCTAGTCATTGAGGATACTAAGCATGCAGACCAAGATTTCTTTATTTGATAATCAGACCAACTTTATTGGGACTTTCATTCGCTCTGTTTATTTCCCTACAATAATATCATTTTTATTTCAGAGCATGCAAATTTTGGAGGAGGAAAAAACAAAATTAGACGCATTTTGTGAGCAAAGCTTGAAAAATGTAAGTTAATGTGATTTCGACATTCTACACGATGTACGCCTTTTTCTTGTTAAAATAAAAAATCAAGATTGTTGCTAATTGATGTTTACATAGCGTGAACGCTTATACATTGAATAATATTTGTGCCACAAAAAAATATTTAGTTTGTTAATGTTACAACTTTCACACCTCAACTTTCAAAGATTATTATTACACAGTACACGCCAATTAACATCAAGGTAACTAACGGGAACGGAACAGTCGAATGAGATTAGTGTGGGGGAACATCGAAATGCATTCATGTGCACATTTCTATCTACTTTTAGGCCATGACTCAAGAACGGCGTCGCTATGGTTTTGTGCTGGAGCGACAATGCTCCCTTGCGAAACACTGGCTCGCTTACCACACTGCTGGCGCGGCGACTTACAACGCAGGCCTCGATGAGTGGTTAGAAGTGTCTCGCACTAGAGAGTACCTTCCGCCTAATGTCGAAGCCATGTTCGTGAGCAGAATGAGGGTAAGCTTAAACGGCTGGGTCAAGGGAAATTTTATTATAAGATTTACGTTTGGCGATCACCTAAGGAAAATAAATTTCCATCATAAATATTCATATACTTACGCTTCGGGTCACAAAAAGCCTTAACGAAAAAGCTTATTATAAATAATTATTTTATCATCAACTGCATCACTGAGATACGGTTTTTTGGTTAAATGAAATTTACAAAATGTGATAAATAGAACACCAGTGAAAATTTATTTCTTTCGTGAACAGAGGAGCACTTTTTTGATAAATATCTAAATTATATTAGTCTTTCAGTAATTGATATATTATGGTATTAATTGGTAAATTTTTACCAATTATATTATCTTGATGTACGGATTTAATTGTGACAATCTGATAACGTTACATTGCAACTGCTAATACTAACATTAATATGTTAAGAGCTGTTTATTGTAATGTATATATATTGTTTTCTTAAACAGCAAGTTTCATTCTGGGCCGATGAAGACGTATATGCTAGTCCGCGTAATGGAGATGACGACGACCGAGCGTCAGTCGGTTCCGCTTTACGTAAAACACGGTCTGTGGATGCCTCGTGTCTTGATGTGCGGTCTATTGGAGAACTTGGTTCACCTGCCCAGGGATTGTCGAGAGCCAAATCCGATTTCAATCTTCAAACACTGCACGCCAGCGAACATGGTAATTATTTACGTTGACTTTGTAGGAATCATAATTAACGAAATTCCCTGACTACGTTGAATAACCACTCGCAAGCTTGGAATGTATCGAGAAATTACAAGACAATAAAATGGCCTTCTGTATTTGAAATTTAGTACGAAGCTGATTAGCTCCCAAAACAATTCTTGATATTTAATTTTAGTTATAACCAAAAAATATGAATAAATTTGTTTTTCACTTATATATTAGGATATAAAATTTATTGTATAAGCCAAGATTCAGGATTAGGTCTATTTTATAAACACAATATATTTTATATGCGCAACAAGAAATTTACATTATTAATTCATGTTCAGATACCGACACTCGTACAACGACTCGTCCGTCATCACTCGCACCACCAACGTGCACGTCACGCGATCCACCTCTTGCACGAGCGCTGTATGCATACGCAGCAGCCGGCGACAACCAATTGAGTTTCCAACAAGGAGATGTCCTCGCACTCCTAGGAGACAGGACTAAAGGATGGCAATATGGAGAAAACTTACGAACACACAGCGCTGGATGGTTCCCTCTGGCTTATACGGAACTGATACCTACCGAGGAATTAGGGTAATTTATTTGACGACTTACAGTTATAACATAATACCGTTTCATCTATAACACTACACCATTAAGTATGGCGTTTGATATTTTTATATAAAAACAGGGACTAATATAGTTATAACTAATCATTATAATAAAAAAATAGTAATTAATTAATAACAACAGTTAAACATTCATTAACAAAAGCTGTTGGAAGGAATAATTAATAAATGACTTCAATACTCCAGTGGCAACTCACCAGCTCGCTGGAGTACGGTACAGACACCAAGTGAAACGCCACCGCCGGCTCCTGTGGCGCATGCTCAAATTTCTTCAAGTAATACAACAGCTCATTCACACTCACATCCGCCTGCGCGCATGTTTGGCGACACTGTCACTGCACATCACGTTACCAAGGTAATTTACAGAGCTTAAAAATCTACATTGACGATAAATAAATCTTTCGTTGCTACAAATAATATTCCTATTGTTATTTGTATCTCAGGGCCGTTTAGGTACCAGTTCGCCGGGATTACCCCCAACTCTACCGGCTCCATCTCCTGGTGCTCTAAGCTCTTCAGCTAGTGCCACTTTTCACCCGTCAGCGACATCGTCAACCACGAGCGCCATAAAAAACTCCACATCAGCGGCCAGTTTCACAACACACGCAGTAATTGAAACAAGGAGTTTTGGACCACAAACATTACCGATGAGATCACAGGTAACTAGTTTGTATAATACATGTTACTTCTATTTGAATTTTGGTGTCTAATTTGGTTTAAGTTGCATTCTGAAAATTTTTTACATAATTGCTAACGGTTGCAGTTGGCTCAAAACAAAGCAGCGCCAGCTAAGACTGTGGTATCTGCTGTCGGTGCGGTTGGTAACGTGTCATTGCATAGCTCCAATGACTCAGGTTTCTCAAACGAACCCCCGCCACAACCTGATGTAGATTATAGCGATGAAGAGGCCCAGCGACATCGAGTACCTATTAGGTATGCGCAGTTAGGATACTAATATGCATGCATTGTTATTTTTGGCTTGTTATTTTTGTTGCTTTCATGTTGTTTATATTATTTCATGGCTATATTTTTATTTTATTTGTTTTCGTAGTAAATCAGCTCAGCATAACAACGACCATAAATCCTACCTATTAAAAACTCAAAGCTTGAAACGAGGTGTGAAACAAAATGGCACAAGTAACGGATATTTAACCGACGATCAGCAGCTGCTTTTACGTAATATGCTTGAAATGGATAAAGACTCCCAAAAAATTAAAAGAACTAAATCATTTTGGAAATTTGGCCGTACAACCTCTGAAGAAATAATGGAGGGTATGTCTCTTTGGCAACACCGTGATATTGTTGATACGGTGCCGGAATACAAGAAAAAGCTTTTCGTTAAGCTCAAGAAAGAGTTAAGACCAGCACCTGACATACCTGAACAAAGAAAACCAAATAGTGTTGAAAAACCAGCATCCAAAGAAAATGTTCAATCGCGAGCTCACGAAACAATTGACAGAAAAGATGTCAAGATTAACGGTGGAATACGTCAGGCCCGAAGTTTAGGCTCAATTCAGAACGAGGAACGTTTAGAAAAGGGAAGAAAATTAAATGATAACTATATTCAATCACAAATTAACAAAAAAAGTATGTCTGAAAAATCTATTGTTGAAGAAAAACAAGATGAATTTATTCCGAGAAATGAATCTCGACACTCCGATTTAACTAATACGAGTACTATAAAAACTAACTTTGAAAACAGTTTTTATAATGATGAAAATGGCGAAGGCTTTGTAATGAAAACCGTAAAACGAAGAGAAATTTTGCAAAGATATGATAATGACAGCAGTTCCGATGTTAATTCTATTGCTTCAAGCACTGACCCATATGACTGTATTATAGTTGACGATCACATGACATCTAAGAAGCAACAAGAACTTGATCGCCGTCGGCAAGCTCAGTTGTTAAATGATGAAGTCAAAAAAAGCAAAGAAAATGCGTATATGCCAGAATTTGAAGAAATAGAAGTAACTCCGATTAAGCCCCATGTACGAGCTACAATAACTGATAAAAATAAAAAATCGTCACATGAACGTACTCCGCCTAAAATGGAATTCAAGACTTTCAAAGACAGTTCTAAAGAAATTAAAACATTCTCAGCTTCTTCTGAAACTTTAAAGTACAAAGATAATGAATTGCACACCGATCGTTACGGAGTGACTGCAGAGCGTAATAATAATGATATTCGAAATGAAGATGTTTATACCGGTCATGATGAGGGGACCTTAAAGTACAAAAAACGCCCAAATAACGACGAAAAATTCCGTCAGCACAATAATTTCGATAATAAGAATCATAAAGAATACCCACAAGCTGAAACTAGAAACCAGAAAAAAGAACCTACAAGAAACTTTGAAAACAGGGAACCGAGAATTGATTACTCACTAGATCGACGACATGTAAAAAAAGATTTTACAGACACAAAAGGCAGAGACACAAGACCACGGCACAGAATAAATAGGAGCTATGATGACAGCACGTTGCAATACAATGGTCGGAAAGAAGAGAGATATTATGAATCGAATATATCGTACTTTAGTGATCAAGAAAGACGCACCTCTCGGTATGATTATGAGACGGACTCTAAAAAAGCCGAAAAGTCTAAGATACGCCAAGAAGAGGCGAGACTAGAAGCTAGACGCTTTACAGACCGTAGAAGTGAGGGTCCTTACAGTGAATCAGATGATCAAAAATTCAATGAAGCGTTGAAACAGCAGAGACCACAGTTACTCCCACGTACAAAATTGTTAAAGCGGCCCTCAGAAGCAACGGATTTGCCAGAGGAAGGTCATACGTTTGGACCGTGGTATGATTTATGGGGTCGGGAAACTGCCATGTACAAGTAGTAGTTTTTAAGTTTTTTTATTTCTATAGTTTCAGTAATATAATTGCAGAATACTTTAAGTATGGTAAAAAATTCTAAATTTGTTACGTTGTTATATTTTCTGTTCTGCCTATTACAAATTTAGTTTGCTAAAAAAATTTGTTACTTCACGTAGTTTTTATATTTGCTCGTAAGCAATGTATGTATGTTTATTTTAGTCATGTAATACTATTCGTACATTACCGCTTTACGTAGTCATTTTTACTAAACCGAGTGTACACTTACGTTATAAATTTCTTGTTGTTGTTATCGTTTCATTTTTTATTTTGGGTAGACATAAAAGGGTAATGTTTTATTTAATCATTTTTTACAATTCGAGATTTTAATATATCGTAGCAAAACAAATATAATGTAAAATAAGTTATCGCTGGTCTTAGAAGCTTTAAGCGTCTTGTATGATTGAATCTCAGTGATAATTTTTTATGAGAAAAAAAAAAACTTATTTTCGACATAATATACTTCATATATTTTAACCGTTTCTCTGCAATGGTTAAAATTAATAACTTGTCAATAAGCATCCAGTCCATTCATTAAAAAAACAATAAAACGTTAATAACTAACTATGATTAAACCTTACACACATTAAAACTAGAATTCAATTGGCACTTATTCGAAATAAAAGTGGAACAGAAAATTCATCCTAATTTTCACATTTAGTCCTTTAAAACGAGTTTTAGTAGACTTTAACGCTAAAAAGTGATAAAAGAGGCAAGTACGTGCTCGAGCTACGTTGACGTAACATGTTCCACATCTTTTTTCAGCAGCGAAAACGTTCTTTACAGAGTGAGCTCGTTAAATAAACGCTTTCAGTAAATCTATCACTGGATATGCCGGTGAATGAAACTGTCTTTGTGATTTTTGCTCTGATTGCAACAATATTTTTAATACTATTATAATTTTATAATTATACATGATAATTAAAAAATGTCGTAATTTGAGCAAATCAAAATTTTGTACGGATGAAATGTCTTTGAAAAATATAATTTTGTCGATGTTGTTAACGTATATTTCACGCATCTTTATAGATTTAATTTTATCTGTAAAAGTTTAGTTTTGTATGTATTATTGAGACACGTTTTTTGAACGCAGGCCTCAACAGTTTGCAACAGTGAAACTAAGGAAAGCGTTAACCAACGACCGATCGTCGCCAGCCATTGAATAATATATTTGATACGGTTAATTTGTTAAATTAAATATATATGATATATTGATATGTAAATTAGAAATCAGCATGTATTTTGTACAGTTAAATATTCATAGTTTAAGAAAGAATATATCACAATTTTTACAATAATCAACCGTTGCGTTTTATTTAAATTCCTATTGTGATTCTGAAATTACGTTTTGCTTGCTGGTGTATTCGATTAATAGAAAAATATTCTTTGAATGATTGATATATATTAAACCCGCTGGGTTCAACAGCCACAAAATTGATTGACATTAAATAATGGCTTTTGAAGCTGGAAACTTAACCTTCTAGAATATGATAGTGGAAAGATTACTGATCAACCCAGTTTATCCAGTGTGTACCGAGGTACAATATTAGTCTATGAATGGTCGCGACCACTTGGCAATGGGTGAACTCCCTGTCAGTTTACTATTCCTAAACCATTAAAAGTATTGATGCTAAGAAATTAGAAAAGTAACAAATTTATTTTCCTCCCAAAAATCACGAACACAAAAGTAAACAAACAACACCCAATATATCAGAATATATGATAGAAGGAAAAACGTCAATTGGTCCCGTGACAATGCCCTATGATAAATCACATCTCTGTTCCGTTGGCGCTTTCTTGAGGCAATGACGGCCCTCCACAGGCATGTATAATAAGATTCTGCTTATAAAAACGAATTGTTTATCTTACTGTGGGCTGCGGATGTACCACTGGATTTTCTATTTTTCGGACTATATTTACATTACGCTGTTTCGATATAAAAGTGCAATTAATATTAATGTTGGATCATTCTTACTTAGTTCTCAGAGCTATTTACGATCATAAAGTCACATTCGGATTGACTTCTACTAAATATAGAACACAGAGGACATTTTTACACCTCATGTGCCATTTTGGTGCGGCCTAGAAATTCGTGCAAACAACAGGTCACATTTTTCAGTGCGACGTGTCAACGCCCTGACGGGTATACACTGTACACAAATGCATGTTTCATAGAAGCGAAGCTGTTGGAAAACGAAATCAAAAAGGCAACTTATTTCAAAACATTGCTGATTTAATTATTGACGTAGGTATGGAAATGTTTGTTGGTGTTTTCAAGTTATTAGTGCAACTGTAGATTTAACTAATTGGTTCGTAAATATGAAAAAAATTAATAATAAATATTTTTGTTTATGAACACGGTTCGACAATAGCGTTTTTGTTTTTAACAATTTTACAAATAGTGTCCCAAAATATTTCCATATACATAATAGGATTATTTATTAAAATGTTGTCTTCAACTCATTTATGCCCTTCAATTTTACACGAACATGCCAACCGGTTAGCTAACTTGCTTATTGAACATTATAGCACTAGCCTGAAGACTAATGATAAGTTATTACGAGTATTATTCACTGCAAAGACTAGGTAGTGTTTGCTAGTAGTGCAATTTAAAACTAAAAAAAAAAACATGAATATGAAGATCACCGGTCACTCGTTCAAAAACTGATCACCTACTACTGTCCAAATACGTACAAGCACATGTTCAGGTAGTTACAACTTTTTTATATTAGCAAAGATTACACGATACAACTTACAGTGAAAGGAGAACAATACAAACAAAAGCCGAGAAGACGTAACTCCGAGTGTCGTTGCTGAATAGTTTCGTGTGCGAGTTACCGCCCTGTTATTGAGTCACGGCAAGTTTATTGTGGAGCCGAGTTCAGCTACACTTCTTATGAAGTCACACGCAGCCACTTAGAAGCGACATCTTAGTCACTTCATAGTCGAATCATAAATATGAGAATCGCAGATAATTATTAAAAAGATTTTGTTACGTTTATTAAAATATTATATCCTGAATTTAATATTCAAACCAAGTATTGCTTACATTTTTTGCAATCACAAACTTGAGGCCGTTGTTGTGAAATAATAAATCTATAGGTATAAAATTTTAGTGATGACCATATGACACTATTTTAAATGACTTTGTGGTTTAGTGTTCATCAGCATCATCATCAGCCTATCTCAGTCCACTGCTGGACATAGGTCTCTCCCACTGAGCGCCATCGCGCCCTGTCCTCGGCTTGTCGCATCCAGCATTTGCCTGCAGAATTTTGCAGATCATCATCTCACCGGGCCGGAGGCCGTCCAACATTACGTTTGCCGAGCCGCAGTCTCCACTCCAGAACTAGCCTTCTCCACCGGTTTACAGTTCTTCAACAAATATGCCTAGATAATTGCAACTTCCACGAGCTAATCCCTTGAGCTATGTCGGTGGCTTTGGTTCTCTGTCGGATAGTATCAGTTCTGATCCTCTCCTTCAGAGAAACTCCGAGCAT
>DWME01007468.1:0-12598 GCA_018244795.1 Parelbella ahira ahira
CACTTGGCCAGCGTGGCAGACTAAGGCCTTAACCCTCTCAATATGAGAGGAGACCCATATTCCAACAGTGGAATGACAAATGGGTCGATTATTATACGGTATACAAAACGTTAGTTGGTCATAGAAAGGGCGATTCCGTTTTAAATTAATAAAATCATACTGCATGTTCAATTTACTTGACAAATCTTCTTAGTTTTCAGGTGCAACACGTAACGACCCTTCTGAACCTTCAGAACTCAAAGCAACACTTGCTCGCAGAATCTCTTAGCGAATCTAAATTAGCTTGCGCTCGAGGAATCACAATCGACGTGTTTTTGTGGCAAACCTATAGTAAGCAGAGCACGTACAGGCCTGTGCACTTTCTTAACATACCTCGGCGTTTTCTCTGTTTTACTGCGCTATTTGAATATAATTAATTTACCAAAAAGTGTCGGCCTTGAGAAGTTTCACTTTATTTACGCATTGTAAGTAGTCTTCGTAAAAGAATTTTAGTATTAAAAAAAAACTCAAGACGCTCCTCAGTCGTGAGAATTGTCGTGATAAGTGAGAATGGCAAATACGTATTATTGAGGTCACAAGAATATTATGTTTGTTACATGTTTGGTACATTTACCACGTGTGAGGTGGAACATAAAAGGGCCATCGGAAAGTTCAAACGCCATACCAAATGCGGTCATATTGGTGAACAAGAAACTATAAAATTATAAAATTTTGAATAACCGTAACCCTAAGGGATGTACACCCATAATCCCCACGCTGGATATCCGGGTTGAGGATCGCGGAACGCGGCTATTTGAATGGAGTACACAGCTACTCGTAGCAAGCTGAGACAGTCAGTCCTTAATATGAAAATGTACGACCGGACATGAAAGTGTACGACCGGACAAAAAAATGTACGAATGCAAATTTTTATATTAACTGTAGTCACTGAGCACATTAAAAACATAAGTTTTCACGAATGAATATTATTATAAACAAAGTGAGAGAAATATAGTATTCTCTGCGTAGAGCTGAATGAGAACGTCAATTAAAAACGTAGTACCTACACACACTTTCTACGCAAACTGCATGTCCACGGCTACTCGTTTTTCGTAATTTCTACCAACAAATGAATGGCTGTTTGCACTAAAGCTTCGTATGCACTGTCCATTTCTGCCATTCATACTAACATAATATATGAGGCGACCCAAGTCATAAAATACATTCCGCTGAGGAATCGTTTCGATACAACAGTCTTAACTCTTCGATGATATTACTAATTAATTCTAATTTATTAACAACAAAAGACGACAAAACAACATTCTACATGTCCGTGTATTTATTTTCGTAACAGAAGAATACACTTTATGCACTAACTACTTTATTAAAATAAATTAGTAAATTTCATCTACTGTGAAAAGCAGGTCTTCTCTTAGGACATCTCTACATAGCTTCAAAATATACTATAGACGAATATTACGACAGTCGGTGCACAATAGCCTTTACTGTCCGTGCAATATTTACTGCGATATCAGAGAGTATAATACTTAACAATGCCTTTGTATGGATGATAGAGCGTCTTTGTGGACCGCGAACAATGAAGTAGAGGCAAAACTATGTATAAATGAATCGCGATGTGTTTGCTCCTACACATTTTAATTGTGACTGCTGAGAATATTCTTTATAATTCTTTTCAATAAAGACATTGGCAAGTCATCTATATAATACGGTAGAGCTGTTGAATACGAGACCTAGTTAGCGTCAGGAGGAGCTTCTGCCTGTTTACCACAGTATTATACAAATTTAAAAAAGGGAATGGGGAATATGTGTAATATAATGGGGAATTGATGTGATTGATTTTACTTTACAATTATTTATAAATCTTAGTTACATTTCGAAATGTTATGTCTGTGTTGGGTATAAATGAACTAAACATTCATAATAATGTTGAATTGACATATGATAAACATCTATTGGTAATATCCACGCGGAAGGTGGTATTTATTATAGCAGACAACGACTATTCAGGACATCTAAAGTTAATCATTACCTATAGTTGATATTATTAATATTAGGCAAAATCCTTACTGTCAAGGATCAGAGATACATTGAAAATTCTGCGACTTAGAACGTTTCATAGCAGACCGGAAGTGTGGAAGTGTGCGTCAGAAAACGTCATGTCTCAATTTTACAGTAGGTACGATGTCTTTCCTATACTATCTGTTATACCTACCAGAATAGAAGCACTAACAGATTTTTCATAATATACAGAATATAAAAACCCAAACATATTTATTAGCTTTTATCACTAAAATTGTTAAATGGTAATACACATTTCGAGTAAATCAAATGTTTGATTTCGATAAAAAAAATACTTTTTTTATCTAACATTACATAGATTTATTAATTCACTTGGTTGTAAATATATACATAATAGGGCAAGTTTTCTACTTTATAAGCTGAGCCGTAGCCATTAATTTTAATGAAATGGAACTTCGATTTGAATTTATTTATAACTTTTGGAACGCAATCAACGTCGTTGGTCCGGTAGTAAATCAAAAATCGTAATTATTGAGTTCAATATCTAAACGGGTTAAGTAATTTTGAACAAGATTTTTTAAGAGAAAGTGATACATTTGCTGGGAACACGTACATACATCGAACCGGTTTTTTATTATAGGTTTGCGATTTTCGTAATAGTAACACCAACATGTTGATTGATATACGTGCGTGCATTATAAAGTATAGTGTTAAAGTAGTATTTTCCCATTGATTAAGGTGTTAGCGATAAAAGACTAACTAACAACATTGAGTTACGATTCGAATTATGAATTATTATCGACGTGTACATGGTTCTTATTATTAGTGATTTTTTTCTAGGACAATCAATGTAATCGCGCAAATTATAGTACTAACTTAAACAAACATGAAAACAACAAGCCAATGTAATATAGTTCTTCAATAGGTTGTCCAGAAACTGACTGACTTCACTAGAAAGAGGTTAAAGAAGCGTTACAGTTCTCAAAGTTCAGTGGTTAGCGACACCGACTACTGAGACAGATGTCTTATTGGAATCTTACACTGTAAAAGTATTCTTGTGACAGGCACTTGTCTGTAGTCTCCATGCTTGTACTTACATACAGACAATTTCTACAATGATCTGTATGTAAGTGTCTATTCAGAAATAGATGTGTTGGCTGTCTGATAAACTATCATAGTAGGTACATTAAGCTCTGCCTGGTTTGGGATCAGTTAAACGTGTGTACTTGTACATGTCAAATCTGTCCCGATGAAATGAGAGACGGACGGTCGCAGAATATTTTTAATTAATATAAAAGAGGTTGGATTAACATAAATTGAATATTATCTACACACTTACACGAAAGCTTACTTCTGCCAAATATACTTTAATAATTTCTGATTAATATAACTTTTAGTTTGAATAGAATGTATCTTATTTCTTAAGAGAAGGATGTGATGCGGGAAAGCAAATAGAGTGACGATATACGCAAAACGGCTGACAGTTGTTGAATGCAAAGAGCTGAAATCCAGATCGGTCGCGTGCTATTGGAGAGGCCTATGTAGACCAATGGACGATGACGGGCTGATAATTAGGTATGATGATATTAGTTTCAACCTGCATGGGATATCAGGCTAATACAAAACTAAAGGGAGACCTTAAAATTATTATGTACATATATTTTATTTGTATTTCTACGGGTTCAATGTATTTTGACAACCGTCCCAATTCCGTTGCTTTCATTGAAATCTTTGTTTACTGTTTGCTTTGTTGCTGTCATAGAAGTATATTGTCGTGAAGTAATTTGGACATGTTTTGCCTAAAAAGGCGTGCGTAAATTAGTATTATAAGTTAATATTAAAATAATAATTAAAATTCGAAACATATCTAACAATTTGTCAATTATATCAAATGTTAATAGAGTGTAAAAATTATAATGAATTCATACATGCGGTCTCTGTTTTTATTAACATTTTTTATGAAACTCGATTTGGTCTTATCTCATTTCGTTTCTAGACGTGTCTACTTATCAAGATCGTCTCATATCGTTTTACATTGAATTATGTTTTAGGAACCACATTAAAGTATTTTATCCTAATAATCCAATTAAAAATGAGTATAATCCTGAGTTACTTGACGGATGGACGGATGGATAGGTGCACGAATGGCCTGACGGATGGATCTACGAACGGGTGGACGATGGGATGGACGGAAGTGGACGGACGGGTAGACCGACGGACGAGTGTCGAGTGTGACAAGTGTCCGAGCGGTAATATTTACACCCAAACAGAGAACAAATACTTGTGCTTTTCACACAAATATTTTTTTGGGTGAGAATGAAACCCACGCCCCCGGTGCAACAGTCAGGTTGAATAACCACTGCACTCCAATTTATTTACTGCAAATTTATTGACTGCAAGGGACCAGTCGTCAAATAAATATTCCTTGCACGACTTTTTGCCAAAAGTTTAATTTAGATGGCCATATTTAATAACCAAGAACGAACTTATCAGTGACCGAAGTCATTGTTATAAAGATAGGCTGTCTTATCAAGCCATTAGAATCAAACATCTACTTGAAATATTTATCGTCTTATTGAACTTTAACATATCACAAAATTAACTATCTAGAAACGTTATCAAAACATCCTTACTATCACGTCTTTAGGATACCCAAAAGCGGGTCATGTTATACGTAATGTAGAACTCGAAACTCTAAAGCGGACCATCGGATCGGTCCTAATCCATCACAATTCGGAATGCTAATAGTTGTCGAACGAGCCACGAATGCTTAAGGCCGATAAACGTGTAAAATTGTTTAACTTAGAAAAATGTGTGTCAGTGTGTGAACAAGCTGTCCGCTCGGGCGTCGTCTTGCTAGAGTGAACGGACCGTATTTTTCCATAGTTAAATAGTTGCGTCTAAAATGAGAGACATATAATTGCGTGACATATAATTGTGTGACATATAAATGTGTCATTGCTATAACAAGTCACTCATGTGTGCGAGCTAACTGTCGAAGGTTTGATTTCAAAACCGTTATCGCATCAATAACCCAATTAATTACAACTAAATAAATATTTCCAGAACTTACCATGACCGATATTCTCAATGAAGACTGCTGTCTTGTCTGGAATCTGTCGTTATTGCCGAGGACTAGATAGCACTGTCTTATATATTGGAATGTTTCGTATCACTTTTAATATTGATATTGGAATGTTAATACTTCTACTTAAAAACAGCATCAACTGCAGCAGTGATGCTCCCTGAGACAGAACCTGAACAAAGGGTATGCTGAGTGTATAGATATCAAAGAAATTTTATCAAAGGTCTATTCATAATAAAACTTAGAGACGAATGTCTATCTTTACTCAATAAAATATATATTTGCATATTAAACTTAAATCAAAAACAGTTAGTTCCCATTTTCAATTTAATTAAATATTACTATTAAATTATTCACCACGTGTTTATTGTGCCTGTTTACAATATCTACGAGCTAATGTTCAAATTTAACCGTTATATCAATTTATTTAATTTTACCACATTAACAGGATCGCTAAAAGATACACAATCCCAGAATAATATATTGATGTATCTGGTTTTGCTTTCTGTGTTTTTAGGTGCAGCCTAATTTTAAGCGTCCACGATAAAAATTTAATTAAGGCTATCATCAAGGTTGTTTGCGAAAGGAGACAAATGACATGCGGTCATTATTTTTTTATAGAGAAAGAAACTGAAGAATCATACAATCTATGGATGAAAATAGTGATGAATTTAGAAGAAACACGTCAGGTCTGTAGGGACAGAGATTACAGACACACTATCAGTGCTGAGTGCGTAGTCTATAAAGGATCTGGCGTGATGATATAATAATATCAATATCATGTTCGGAATATTACAAGTCAATACTGTTAAACAAATTTGCAAGTTTACGACTTCAGTTCAGTCGACGTTTCAGACTGCTAGGTTCCTAGTCTTATTAGATGTCAAGTATTCTTTCATGTACTAGATCTTTCTAACATTCTATCTGACAGTACCTATACCAAATCTGCGTGTCACTTTCATAATTAAAATCAAGAATTTAATTATGCCTGTAGATTCATATCGTCTAAATTCTATGAATATAGATAAAACTTGATTATCATAGAAAAAGTTCGTAACCGTTGAGAAGATCGTAAACAGTTGTAGTTAGGAAATTTATCGAAAAAAATATCGATATTTATAACGGAAAAATATGTACTCGAGTATGTGGAATTAAAATAGAAATCCTTGTCATTTATCCGACTCGTAACTCTCATTAAACATCACTTGCCTAGAATCTAGATGAACGCATTTCATAAATATAAACATTATAAGCTTACGCTCGTTATCGAATGATTATAACCGTCAATCTTAAGCGAGTAAAAACTATCATCAATCAAATATAGATGATGCCTCATTTGACACCAGTGGACATTTGTTAGCGGTGTTAATTTTAAGAAATCTCATAATTATCTACATTATTACGTGCGAATAAAATTACGACACGAACTTGATTCGATCTTGTTATGAATAATTATAATACAATTTGGAAAGTTATATTTTAAATATTTTTAGACGCTTAAATTAAAATTATCTATGACACTCTTTGATCACAAGCTTCCAACTACATACATTATTGCCCAAATAGTCTCATTAAATAAAGAAAATATTTTCAAAAAAAGTATAATGAATCAAAAAAAAAGAAAATATATTCAATTAATTTCTGACGCATCGGTCGGAGCTTTTGTATAATAAATGACTTTACTTTAAAAAACTTAGGAGAATAGACTTGATTCATGGACCAATGAAATACGTGGAAAATCGTCACAAAGTTAATTTCCCCGGCAGTCACTTGTTCATTAAGTAATCGTGCGTGAACTTTACCAAAGGCCTTTATACTGCTGATGGCCATACTTCTGATGGACAAATGAGTATTATTCTATAGCTATATCAATTTGCTCTTTTATAAATATATGTTGTATAACGGCCTTGTTGTGAGGCAATAGGGGCGTTGCTTTGAATATAAGTTCCACAATACCTTGATTATAGGTAATTATGTAGCTAAAGAGACTAATACCTAGTAGCATATTGTAACATATAAGCTACCATAATCGTTTACTAAGATAATTTTGAATAGATATAGGAAAATTATTTCGAAATATGTATTACAATTGTTACAAGATGACTGTTATATCAACTACAGCTGTGTTTCTTTCGATTCTTATTAGTTTCTTGTTCTTTGTATTGGCTTTGTATACAAAATATGTATTTATCAAAAAATATTTTCATGTAATTTGCTTCAACAGTTAATATTTATGTAAGTATATTGCACACTTTATTGCTATATTGATTAAATTATATGTGCCTTCGTAGCTCGTACGGTATAAGTCGTTTGATTGACATGTTACTGGTTAGAATTTATTACAAAGCAATTTCGAGAAATATGTTGTAGTAAATATATTTACGTTAAGTATCGGCTGCATTTTTTACCGGGAAATGTGAATGACATAAGTTGTCATTCGCGTTTCCGGTGCTTTTTTTGTTCACACGTGTTGCTGTCAATTATTTCATACGTTTACTGGTATGTCATAAAAATATCTTGTAGTACTTATACAATAATACGAGGACACGTACATATTATATTAACATTTCGCAGCATTACAAGTGATTAGTGACTAATTTATTATGCTATCAAGTATCTCAACGAACTATATTTTTTGATCCCTTGACAAGGTTCATTAATTAATTTAGATGATGAGCACTGTGGAAACTCTTAAATGACCTATGAGAATACCGTTGTTAGAATTTTTTTAAGAAAGACTATCAAATTATCATACGAATGACATTCATAATAAAGTTATGTTAAACCTATGGGAAACGAAAAAGAATGTACAAACGCGTTAAACAAACGGAAAGAGCGTTTCGGTCACAGATAGCGAAAGCTTATTGACATATTGGAAAGTGGCCACTGTTCGACGTGTGAGATTAAAAAAAAATGTGACCCTTATGGATCAATTAATAAGGTTTATTTTTAGACACGGCCACAGTCGGTACACGTAGGTGGTTCTCGTCTCCTATTCGATATATTTGGGTTGAGTGTACGCAACATCCGTGGTCAGTAGTTTTTTTTTCATGTGCATCGACACTTAATGGACCTGACATTTGATAAAATTGGAATTTATCTAGTCCATATAGTAACTTTTGTATGAAAATGTATTACGACATTATAATTGCTAAGTCACACGCCTATAGCTTCGAAATTATTCACCATTATTTTTCTTAACTTTCTTTAAAGCGTGTGAAGTCTGTCAACACGCATGTAGTTACCACGATATAGGTACATACTATGGCCTGCGCGTATTTAGTTTTGTGAGGACATCTGTATCCAATATCGGTAAGATAATGGGGACGATAAGCAACAGCCCAGAACGCAGCTCTAGTACTGTCTGGTGGTAATGCGATTAAATATCCAGTTTAATTTAATTATCTAACTATTGCAGGACGTTTTTTACGTAAACTATTTAACAATAATAATAACGAAAAACTATTGCTTAATGTGCTTTCCGAAACACGAAAATCCTCGTGGAAATTTGTCCATAAGAGGTCACCTGTACCCCGATCCAATCGGGCCAGACATTACTTAGAGTTTACAGATCGCCTGCCAATCTCCAACCATGTCCGCGCTACGAGATCTTCAAATATTGAACTTCATCATCATCCTCATCATTATCAACATCGATCTTCAGCTTATCGAATTCAATAGCATATATCATATTGTACTAATCAGACGTAAACTAACAAATCAACGAAATTGTTATTGAAGGAAAGTTCCAAGGATGGTCTAGGGTACATCTCTCTTAGATTCGAAAAAGGATTAATAAGTGAATACTTTAACTTCTTATCATTTATTATTTTGGTGCAACTAAACCGCGACGTAAATTTCAAATGTTAAGTTTTCGAATATATGAACAACGATGTGCGTTTTAGTTTAAACAAATATCGTAATACATCCATGCTTAGTTTACCCGAAAATATATTTTTATAAACTGCCATTTTTTTCTATTAGCAGGCTTGTAGAGAGGCATCTTATTTTTTATTACCAAACTCATAATCTTTGTTCGTTACTGTTCCTTTTTGTTACTTCCAACCTAAAATTCATACACAATTGTAAATATTTGCAAGTTTGAACAAATCCTTATCGTCTATAAGAAAATTTACCAAATCAATATTTAGGAAGTGCCAAGATCTTTTATCAGCAGTTTTGTCGGCGTTAAATATTACAACATCATAAAATTATATGATGACAAATGTAAATTATATTACGTACACAAGTAAGTATTATTTCTATTTATTTAAACAGCCACTCTCTACTTTAACATTTTATTCTTTAAGCTAATCAAAACCGCTGTGCTTTTAAAAGTGCGTCGCGTAAACAGTCTAAGTAACATCACATATTTTGTTAAGACAAAGTTATAAGTTGTTGTCCAACTTTTCTATAAAAGCGTCACGCTATAACAAAAGTTGGTCACAGCGACATCGTTAAGAACCGGATCCTAAACGTAGTGCGACGGAGTTTCATTGACGGCTTAGTTCTTTACACTCAACTATTCAATCTTGTATCGAGTATATTACGGGAGTTATATCATGTAGATTTCAGGTCTTTATAAATTGGTCAGGTAGCACTACTGATTCGATGTTTTATTATAATATAGCTTTGAGTTAAGCCTACAAGTGTAAACGGTTAAGTATACTAGTATAGAACATCTTACAATTTTTTCCCGTAAGAATAATGTTCATATCGAAACCTACTAATTTCATGTAACAATGATAATTAATGAAGATTATAACGCCTTATTTAAATGAATTATTAATTTTAATGCCCACCTAGCTGTAAGAATTCTAAATTCGTTAATACTAAAGTCATTTATCACAAATCAAAGGTAGGGACGGACGACAGATCGTGGTGATGGCGAAGTTTGAGTAAATGTGTAGTAAATATGACCAACGGACCAGACAAGTTAGTTTACATGTTATCCTTTTGTGGGTCTAATGAGGAAATATCGCTAGTAAATTATAACCAAAAAAAAACAAGGCGTTTTAAAAACAACACACATAAAAAGCCTTTCGGCATAAATCCTGTCCAAGTGGGTTAAGTGTAGATTGCGTTGATGAAATTATTGATGAGCAGTATTTTTCAAATCATAAAAACGTCCTTTCCTCTACGCATATACATCAATCTGATCAGTTCTTGATTAATATTAATATAAATCTTCATTTGACTTAAGATATGGAAATAGATACTCTTTTAATCATTTTTACCGAATTCTTCTTCGAATAAGAAACGAGGCGATCCGACAGTGAACCGAAGTCATCTATATAGACCTAAGGATTGTGACATGTGGAGTGGTCAGTGCAGATAAATGGAGTGACGATACAAGCAAAGTGGCTGGCAAGGGTTGGATGTGAAGAGCTGAAGATCGAGCTCGGTGATGTACTGGAGAAGGCTATGTCCAGTAGCGAAAGGAAATAGGTAGATAATGATAACGATGATGATGAATGCCGCAGAAATTTAAATTTCTGTGACTGTTCCTTTATTCGCATTCGTAAAGCGACTTGTTTGCTGACTTTAATGAGGAGAACATTCCAATCAATGTTTAATTAAAGACGTAAGAAGGAAGCTGTTTTAAATCTGTCGATCTGTCCGAATGGGATTTTCTCTTGGTCAAACACAATTACATGGCCGCAAGCTTTCTAAACGTCATCAATTCTAATGTAAATGGGGAAAGAGTAAAGTCGTGCAATTGTTTAAATGATGGTCGTTTTCTTGTGAATATCATGACAAGTTTACACGATAATGTATACCGCCACTTACTGTCGCCGTACGACGTGCGTGATATGGATAACAAGAAGTCATACCATTTACCGCGTCATAGAAATTACATGTAGGGTATAATGCTAATGTATTTATTGCTATTGCTAATAATTGAATTATTATAGCTCATACACATGCGTTTATGTGAAGTAAAGTATACGCATGTTGAGTTATACAACAGTTATTTCCGAATTCCAATACCTATAGTCATTTTAAAATTCATCTGTTCGTGTCAACCGACTCTGAGAACTGACCTAGTAATACTATACGTGGAGTATCGGAGTGTTTTTGAAACTTGGACATCTATAACTTGAGCTTAATTTAAAATAAATCTCCTTGCATTTGTAATTTATAGGTAGATAATTACGCTCGTAAGTTACGATTTCTTTTCCCGTAGTAGCCCCTCGTAAGAAGCTCGAGGATGACAGTTGATAGATTCGTGTTTCGGTTCAAGGTTTTTTTCGCGCGCGAAGGAAGTGAAACCTCAGCGACGCATGTCGGGCGCAAGGTCGCGAGTAGGATGCGCGCAAGTGGGCTGGTGTTGCACCCATGCAAGTGTTATGTATGCGCTCTTACTCAATAAACAATATTTTCTTATTAAAACAGTCATCGTTTTTACCGTTATTCAATATTTTAGCGATTAAACATTTGCTGAAAAATAGATTACCAAAAATTGTTATATGTAGGTATATTTTTGTTTGTCGTTAAATATGGATTTGACGGTTGAAGAGACTATAACAGATATAGGTTTTCATTGAATTTCAGTATATAGTGAGAATATAACTGTTTCAAATAGCATTAATTGTATATTGTAGTGTAGGACTTACGTCCATTACCGTAAAATACATACCTATGTACTCGTATATACAACTAGGAAACATTTTGATTTACATACATGTCATCGTCGTCATCACCATCAGTCCATTACGGGGCATAGGCTTTTTCAATAGCACGCCACTGAGTTCGATCTTCAGCCCTTCGTTTCCAACCGCTGCCAGGCACTGTGTTGGTATATCGTCACTCCATCAGCTGGTGCGCGTCCAAAGCTGTATTAAATATATGTAGCATGTTGTATACATGTATGTTTACATTACACATTTACTTTTACAATACACGCACGCTAGTGCAGCGTACGGCCAGTGCACGGAACGCGCATGTCGCGTGCCGCGCGCCCGGATGCGACACATACGTTTCTAGGAGGCTCCTACTACTCATCCTGCCTCGCTATACTCATTACTATCAGACCACTTGTTTCTACCATACATCGTTCATAATCGTTTGTTTGCTTTGAGTTTTGCGGTGATTTTTTTGGCTTTCAATTTTGATTTGTTTATTTTAAAAAAAGGTAAATAAAATTTAACATAGTCGATTGTATCAGATCGGGTGTGTTTGGGGTATATTTTATAACTGCAAGTACCGAAATAGTTGATTAATATTCTAAATATGTGAATTACAAATTTTATATTGTTACATACAGCATAAAGCGTAACAAACGTAATACGGTATAATGGTTGCATTTTATACAGTTAAAATAATAAATTATTATAAAATTATTAATTATTATATTACATTATAAAATAAATAAATATCTTATAAAATAAACAAAAATTTCAAAAAGTTAAAATATATATTGTTAGAAACCTTGATAGGAACCTAATAATTATTGAATTTAGAACAGTTAGCAAATCTGCACTTCAATGATTA
>DWME01007469.1:0-12598 GCA_018244795.1 Parelbella ahira ahira
ATATATAGGTCTGTATGGTGAGGTACTGGTTGATCGGACAGTCAGAAGTCTCCCTCACCGTCGTGAATGTAGAAACACGTCAGTTACACAAGTAGAAATATTTTTAACTCGGTGCTCTCTACTTACCCCGAAAGAACCTGGCGTGATAAGTTAACAATAACAAACATTGTTAATCTATTATTATAATTCTAACATGAGGTATTATTGGAAAAAAAAATGTCTATTCTATAAAGTCGAGATTATCTCAGACACGTACAGCATCTCGATCCCGTCCTATTACACTTAACCTAATAACATCACAATCTTACGGTGTTAGCTGACGAAATTGCAGAGGTCACCCACCGGGCGCTAATTGAGATAATTCAGCCGAGACACTGGCCGGTCGGCTACATCCGTAAATTGGCCGTTTATGGTGAAAGTACGGGCCATCAAGCCTGGAAATGTTAAAGTTCATACCGGCTCCTGATATTACCTTCATGTTATGGTGTTGCGCTGCGGGCGCTAGACGAGTTTCCAATGCATTCCTATTAAGGATCTGGCTTTAGCGAACTTGGAATTAGCGTGCGCTGATAAATATTTGGGGGTGGAATTGATTAAGGATCTGGAGTTGAATTTTAGTGTTGTGTGGTTATTTTACAAAGCGCTACGATTTTATTTAAAAGCTATTATTTAAAGCATATTGCTGTAATGTGATAGGGGTTTATCAGAATGGATAGTTTTCATACCCTTTAGTTGTATACGCTTATTAGTATTCATTTACTAAAAGCTTTCACGCGATCCCCAAACACCTGTTTTGGTACTAACATTGCGTGTCTATTTCAGCGAAGAGGTAAACAGAGGAGTGTAGTACTTTTAAGTTTCAGCAGTTATGTTCTACGTTCTATTTAATAGGGAGTAAGCCTATTGCCATGACAATTCCAGACTATGTGCTCCGACTGGGAATTACAAGATAGAAAATCCCAGTAATATACAAACCTGGGGTCAAACTCAGTACTTCTCGCTCAGCAGTCGCGCTTGCAACCGCTCGACCGTCGAGGCAATTGATGACTAATAGTTTGTTACAGTTTATCTTCATATATATGTTAATACATATAAATATAAAAAATTAAAAACACTAAATGTCACTAACAAAAATGTCAGTGGATTAGCAACTTAAACAGTCATTACATAAATCAAGTGCGAAATGCATCTAAAGCAGTGACAGCAACAAGCGTCCCACGTTGCCGCGGACTGTTCGCATCGTGTAGTGTCCATGCAATCTGATTTACGCGGCTCCACTCCTGAAGTCGGAGCCACTAAAGTATCCGATTGCCTTTTTAGAAATGTTAATTCTAACGGAGATTATTCATTGCTCTTGTCTACCCACAGTTATTTATATGACAATCAAAATTACTGTAACCATATCATCAAGTAACAAAAAACTTGCAAACTGTACAGATCTTCTAACGTCAATAACTTGGTATGGCTATATCACGCAATTACATGCCGGCATTACCCGTAAAGGGTAGGCAGAGGACTGTAAATCACGCGATTCACCAGTTATGTTGATTGTCATATGTAATTTATTGGAATAATACAAACAAATAGATCGCATCGCTTTAAAAAGATGTTTCTAGAATCATCCTGCGTTATACAGAATTTATAAGTATCACAAAAGTGGTTGACAGTTACCGGTTACTATACATTTCAAAAGGATAATGTTACTTGAAGCGAGACTCGCCCGAAACGGCAATAGAAAATATTACCTGTCAAACGCAGTAGCGATTTTTACGAAATGTGTTACATCCTACACCGTTGTAATCGTCTGGTATTATTCTTAATTGCACAGACCTTTGCAGCACGAATGCCAAGGCTAAATCACAATTAATATCACTACTAACGCGCGCTTATTAAGAACAAAACGCTTTCATTCATCGTTCGTTCGTATACATAAATTTTATAACAACACCATTTTGTCGTGACCCGCGCTCGAATTCTAACATTCTATTGTTGTGTTTAAGACCAAAGGTACCGGGAGAGTGTGATAGATCAGATTAAAATGGTTAATTTTTTTGTATAAGCCGTAACAAATGTGAACTGGATAGCTCATAAGCGAGTATAAATTATAAGACCTCACGGCGCGAGGTTAATTAAAACGCATATGTATGCACTCTTGCTCCATTCGTTCGTTATATTGAGTGTCTTGTGATTTTTCACCGACGTTTATTCAAATTGGTTTTTAATTGGCGTTTATTATAGACCAATGGATCCGAACGATGTGTTTATTTTATAGCGTGTCCATCTTATGATAACTTACGACTCTAACTGGTGTGTGACGAAATTATATGAATCATCGCGGTGCATTCTGTTCTTGGTGTTGGTTGTACGTGTGTGTATTACACACACTAGTGTAGAATCGTATATTATGCATGTTGACTAAAATATATTCATTCCGTTTTAAGTAATCGAGATTATTTAGTAGTTTGCATAAAATAGATTAACCGATAAATAATTGGATGATTCATTATTTCAGTTGCATAGCTCATGAATCGAATCAAGTGAATAAAAATACATTTATCGAGATATACAAAAGTCTCCTAATACCCTACATTGTATGATATATTGGCGATAATAATTTTTGAAAATCTTACCGTTACTAGTTTGTAAAGTACTGTATGAATCATGAAATTTCTGCGTTACTAAAAAGTGAAAATTTCCTATACACATAAATATTTCCAATCGCACAGGGTGTAAAATATCGATTTTTACTTATCATCAGTCCTACCTACTGTTGGACGGGTTATTGTATACCACACTAGCCAATCGCCTGCCGGCAAGTTACATATCCATTTAGAGAATATTATGGAGAATTGTAAAGCGCGTAGGTCGAGATTTATCGGAAATAAATGTATAAATCTTCGTTAAGTTTACGGCGCACTATATGATTTTAACCTTTGACCTTTGGCTTGGAAGCCTGAAATCTGAACCACCGTCTTAAAACATTTGATTATCAGTGGCATGAACTGTTCTACATACCTACATGTCAGTATGTTAAATATCATACAACATTATGTAAGTACTACGAAGCACAGTTATAACGGTACACTTCAGAAACAACTTTAAATGACAATGTGAATAGTATTGAAACGTTAGATATACCTATTCATGTTATATAATCACTTCGTATGAGACATCTGAAGTCTCAATAACCGGCGTGCATGTATGAAATAATGATATATAAAGTGTATAAATGCATAACGTAGATGAAACACGTCTAGTATGTGAAGATATGATTTAAACCCAACAAGATATTTGGCACTCGGTTCTTTCTACAAATGACTTAAAGTACATGGCGTGAACATATTGGTAGAGTAAAAATATTTAACCGACAAAATGTATTCATTAAAATTGTAAGTAAAGCAAGTTGTTTTAAAATTAACAACGTTAAGAAGTCTATTTTAATGGATGTATTGGAATGATTTTTGGTTGATATAATTTCATAGCTGAGGTTGAATGAGATCCAAATTTAATAATAACCAACAAATATCGCAGATCGTTAAACCGATAACATCATGATGGGTCAATCGCTTTTATACTTACATTGATGTTAAGGGCGTTAACGCTTTACTTGACGTAACATTAAACGTGAAACGTTAAGGTAAACGTTTAACTTCCCATATAAAAGAACTTAATTATTTAGCGTTAACGCAAACTAATGCTTAATGACTTTTATTTGTGTTATTATCATATACCGCATTATGGTTATGATTATGAATATAATTACATAACCGTATTAGCATTTATTTCATAAATAAGTGATAAAATTTTGAATTTAATTAATGTTCATTTATTAAATTCCTCTAGGCGAAGATATGACAATAGATAATAGAGTTTACACAGACTACATTTTTTTTACTTTGACATTCAATTCATAGACAAACAAAAGTCTTTAAAACGAGTTATTTATCTTTACATCTGGCATAAAATAACTTTAAACAGAGCCATTAATCGTGTTACAGATAATTTTGTGAGTTGCCTCCGCGTGCAGAGGTCAAGTGGCGTTTTAAATGATTGCACTTACGTATATAATTGATTGGTTTAGTTGTTCTTTGTTTGATTTACTGGGCCCTCTGACAGCGTTTCGACAATCGATGTGTTTGAGATAATTTGGGTCCTTGACTGGTATAGCACCATTAATTATTGTGTTATACAATATAGACAAACGGCCGGCTTGCGGCAAGCATCTATCACTGTGTGTCCAGAGGATTGTCTTATTTAACGATGTATGTTTTACCGAACACGCGATTGTAGTTTTTGGTTTGTATTAGAATAGCATTATATAACATTTTAAGTAGTTGTAATACAAAGTAGCATTTTATATCTTACAACGGCAGGCACATATGAAGAGAATAATGAATGTGGAAGAAGTACGGCAAGTCTAGAAAGATATTTAGAAATGTCCGTGCTCGCTGCCTACCCGGTAAGGGACTTGGCGTGTAGATAAGTATGTATGTATCTTATATTATAAAAGTTTACTAGCAGCGTTCGTTGCTCATCGATCTCCTTCACTATTATTATATCTTCAAGCCAGATCCCTCACGGAATAGACAGTGAGCACCAAGTGCCAAATATCACTATCCGTACAGAACTGACGTACTACTGCTATATGTATCTCTCTTCAAATAATTACAGCGTTTCCGATTACTTGTGACTGCCCCACAATAATAAGATAGTTTAATTTCATCGTTTATTTTAAAATTTGCAATTATTTCCGTGGAATTTTTATCTGCAGCCAGCTCATATTTTCTTCCGGTGGTTTTTGTATGTTGCTACTGACAATTTGACCTGAAAATTGATAGAAAGAAAATATCACAGTGTATATTTACGAAGTTTAAATGACTAAATGCAATTTAAATTATAAAATTTAAATTTAAAAATAAAATAATATAATAATATATAAATAATATAATAAATAAAATAAAATTTAAATGCTCAAACACTGAAATAACCACTTATTATACTGTGATGGAAAACATTATACATCTACGAATGCTATTACGTAGTCCCCAAAGACAGGACGCAAAGGATTCCAAGCTCCATATTAGTGCCCTAAGCGAACCCCACCAGTTCATTGTGCACCAGGCTTTACAACAATCGAGGCTCGGGCTACGGATTGATCACGGTATATAACAGCCTGCCTAGGCAAGCCTGAATGCTTTGGCCGCCTAAAATTTTTCTTCTATTAACATCATCACAATCAGCCTACTCTCGTCCACTGCTCAACATAGGCCTCTCTAATAGATAGATCTTCAGCTCTTCAGACCCAACCGCTGCCAGCCACTTGCGTATTTCGTCACTCCACATTGCAGGTGGTCGTCCTACCCTACGTTTGCCAAGGCGTGGTATCCACTCCAGAACACATCTAGCCTCACTGTTATCGGTTCTGCGACAGATGTGACTTGTCCACTGCCATTTCAGAATGCTAATCCTTTGGGTTATTAACAAAAGAATAAAATATATAATAATCACATATGTACCTCTTTGCAGTAGGTCCAGAAGATCCTTCATGTCGATATCTGGCTTCGCTTCGGTAGGCGATTCGCTGAATTCTTGAAAGATATTACAGGAAAAAAAGTTCATATTTTTTAATGATAATTTCTTACCTGTTAGTATTATTACGTATGTGTCTATGTACGGTTTTGTTCCTTATTTCGTAAGATTTATAAATTATCTTCCTATAATCCACTCCAACCCCTACTACCCCTACCCAAGTCTACAGTCCGAATTGAAATTTAAAAGTTTTGTATTGACATACATATGTATAATTTGTGAACTTGCTACATATCATAATCCGTATAAAAACTTAAGTGCTGCACCTTGAAATGATTTTCAATTACGTACTTATAACATTTTACTTAAGGATTTTTACTTTGAGATTGTTTTCTATACCATATAAGAGTTAAAAATGACGAACCGAAACGTTTGTTAAGTTTCTTTTCAAGTTCTTCGATAGCTTGCTTCAAATCTTTCATATAAATAGGTCGCATTTCTGGATCTAAAAAGTTAAATGAATAGTTTCAGTGCTACGAGTAATCTCCAATTATGTAGGTCACATTAAATTTACATTTACTTTAAAACGTAAAGTTAACATATTACATCGTATACGAGGGTCCAGCAGTGGACTGAGATAGGCTAACCATGATACTGATGATGATTATATAAAAACAGAACGGAACTAAATGTTACAATATAGTAAGTGAACAAGTCACAAGAGAATATTTTGCGACGTCGTTTGCCTTAACGGAGTTAAAACCTTTATATACAAATAATGGTTTTTTTAATGACTTATATAACTACAGCTGCAGTACAAGCATTTGTGCGATTAAAGATGTAATGACAGTTTTAAACTAATCTGATATATGTAGAAGATTGACTGCCTCGTTGTTCGAGTAGTTGCAAGCGCGACTGCCGATCGGAAGGTAGTGGGTTCAAATCACAAGTCGGGTACTATTGGATTTTTCTCATTTAGCATTTCTATTAGTGACTCGGAGTCTGGACCTGTACCCGGTGTATGACAACAGGCTCAACACCAATTCCATGGGACATAAGAACGTAACTGGTGAATTGTGATTACAGGCGTAATGCTACGTTTCTAATATAGAATCGATACGAAGAAAAACTTATCTTATTTCATTTCTAAGAATATACTAATGGTTTTTAAATTAAATGGTTAATAGGTAATCATTTAACAATTGAACAATCGACTGTTTTCCATTGTATACGTTTCTAACGTACCTGTTGTAGGAGCTGGTGGCGGCAATGTCGCCCTAACGTCTGTTTCAGTGGCCCCATCAACACGAGCTAAAATAATAATAATAATAGCAACATAGACATCTAAAGTACATGTAACCTAACGACACAATACGAAATTAATTAGAATCATTGGTTCTGTTCGTTAAAAATTTATAACACGCTACCATACATGACGTAAATATTTACAATTCTTATTCACAGCGGACAGTAAACATAGGAGTTATAACTGAACCTGTTAGTTTTTCTGGTTTACGCAGATGGATGTAATTCACACGCCTTTGAGTCCTCGGAGGATCTGCCCCGGCCACGTCGAGGTGCAGTTCAATCTGATGATGCGGAAAATCAGCTGCAGGAAAAAGTACTTCTTATCATTTTTTCAAAAATTCATTTAAATATGTAAATAAATTGTCACGCCTATTTCTCAAAGGGGTAAACACAGTGTACGGATATCACTGATTACGATTCTACCAAATTTAATTTTTTAAACTCCGCAATCCCTAGTCCGTAAGTTACTTGGCGTGATGTTATAACAATAACTAAATGTATAATTTACCTGAAAGTTTTTTCACAGCCATCATATACTTTTCAAACACATTGTCGACTTTGTGAGTTCTTCGATCGCCTCAAAACAGAAAATACCTATTTTATGCAAACTGAAAGATCTATCAATTTTACATTATATAAGATTATATTTACCGTACATATGACATTCAGATAAATAAAACAATGTAACAATTAAAGTGTTTTTCATTGGTATTCGATTTTAGTATATATTTGTTTTATAATGCCGCAAAATGTTTTTGAGATTGCAGAAAATGTTTGTAAACAAAATGTCACGTTTGTTGCACGCACGTATATGTTATCGGAAAAACAAAATCAGAGGAATGCAATAAAAGCGAAATACTAGAATTGCACAATATTTTTCAGGTATTGTTAATTCAAACTTACTGAAATTCGAAACGACATGCGTGGATATTGTTCCTTCATGAATTGAAGTTTTATCAAGGTCAGTAAAATATTATCTATGTATAAAACATAAGACTAAAATTAAAATGGAACAGAATATTTTAATGTACGTACATGAAGTCATACCTAGCCTCCACAGGGGTAAGCAGACTATAGATTTCCATCGACTAGATTTCGGGTAAACTCCTCATCTATTCTATAAGAAGTCGTCATAATCATTAGATCCGTCTCAGGTCAATGCTGGCAATAGACTTTCCATAATGAACACTAACGCAGTTTCATGGGAGGTTTTTGCCCATAAACCTCACACCGAGCTGGAAATTGGGATCAATTCGATTGGACACCAACTAATCATTTTGCATCAATACTGTTTTTGAATTTTTTTCCTATCCATCTATTTCCACGCTAGTGTGCATAGTCACAAACAGTTTCAAATCAATTATGTCAGTATAAAATTATTATCTCTAACCTTCGCATATATAAACGTAACAAGCCAATGATGGCCAATTATTGTTTGAACGTTAACAGATTGGAGTTTTGTTTGTGGTATGATTATTTGTAGTACATACATACATATTGTCACGCCTATTTCGTATAGGTATAGGCAGTGACTAAAGAATTTCACCTGCGATGATCCTTACAAACTTATTTGCCTCCTATAAATTAGTTGTTATACGTACTCAACTGTTAAAGCTGTCTGGCTGGTCGAGTGGTTGCAAGCGCGACTGCTGATCAAGCTGTCCTGGCTTGGATTCTCGGTCCTGGGTTGGATTTATCTAATTTAGATTTTCTAGTAGAAACTTCTAGTAGTGTCTCGCAGTCCGTATTTATGCCCGGTGTATGGCATTACAGACGTGATGTTATTATTGTCTATTTATTGTAGTAGAGGATATTGGTAGTAGAGTAATATATTACTTGCTGACAGATAAATAAGAAAATAGATGATTGTATTCATTAGGGATGGCCACTACCGAATAGTACTTGCAGATGATTTATGAATGATACCAGAGTTTTAAATACTTTATATACAGCAAATTCATCTGTCATTTACTTCTGAATATTAAAGAAATGTGTGAGTTTATCAGTATTTTTTATTTTAATAACTCCTGTTATGCACATTAACTTGCAGTAAAGATAGGTAGTTTAAGATAAATATAGATATCATAATCTACAAGTGTAATTAAGATAAATGCAATGTTTATAATGAATCCTTTATTTAATGTGGAAGAAGAATATGAAGCCTGGCAAACTAGAAATATTTTGCATTCTATACTCGCTTTCAACCCTGTAAGGGATCTGGCGTGATCATACACTAAATAATTTTATTACCCGTCTAATTAGGCTCTATATAAATTCCCGCGTGTTTTTTATCCTCTCTAATCTTTAAGTAGTTTACATAAAACGAGTATATTTCTCGTCTCAGCGGTTGGCGCCTTTATCGATCATTAATAAGCCCGTCATTAGATTTATTGGCCTTGTAAATATTAGAGGTTCCACATTATAAACAGTTTTTTCTTCATTAAACTAGTTTGTATGATCTAGTTTGATCAACTGTAATCGTCGCGGTCATAATTTTTTATTATAATGAGTAATAATTATACCAATTTGATGTACCTACTTAATATTGAGGAATTTAATTACATATAATAAAAATGATACTTCTGTAGTCGTTTGAAAGGCAAAGGATCGTTCATATGTAATATGCATGTTCATATTTATTATATATTACAAAAAAAAACGTAACATCACGCCTGTTATCCCCGAAGCGGTAGGCAGAGGAGTGTAGTCCACTCGCAGGTTTTACCAGTTACGTTTGCTTCCTATGGAACAGGTGGTGAGCCTATTGCTTTACAGCGGGCACAGGTCCAAACTTCGAGTCAGTACTAGAAATTCTAAATTAGAAACATCCGGTAATACCCGACCCGGGATTTAAACCCAGTACCTCGCGATCAGCAGTCGCGCTTACAACCATCTGACCAAGGCAGACTAGATATATTTTATATAAAAATTAATCGCTCTTGTACACCGAAATGTCACAAGACCACACGAATTTTATATACTATCTCAACACGTTCAAATCGACCAACAGTTCCTTTGCGATACATTTTTACCCGTTCCTAAGACAAAATCGTGTATCGTGTTAGCATCGTACACAATATTAAACTTAATAAGAATCGATAAAGTTTATTGCTGTACAGAAATTATTGCCCTCGTGCATCTCGATAGCTGTCGTTATTTCAAAACATACCTAATATTGTTCTTATCGTCGCCAGCGCAGCGGCAATCGTGAGAGCCAGGGCGCATGTGTGATGATGTACTGCGATTTGTTTAGCCAGCGCCACTCGGTAACAAGAGCTGGATTCCACCAGGTAACTGAAACGAATCCGACATTTGGAAGTAAGAGAATGTTATGAGTTGTTAGCTAATTTGATTAAAAAAAAAATACATTTGTTTAAAAATACACATTCTTAAATAGACACTTGTTTAAAAATTGTCATTTGTTTTTGGAAATTTACTTAAAAAAAGGACATTTATCAAAAAATAGACATTTGTTTAAAAATAAACGTTGTAAAATACACATTTGTTTGAAAAACGTCATTAGTTTATAAAAATTTACGTATAAATAGACATAAAATTTATTTATAAATAGACATTTGTTTTGCATCACTTTTGAATAGCAATTATGGGAATTATAGCTTTCTCCTAAATATTTTTGTTATACAAATCATTGGGCTATTTTAGTACAAAGTGCCTGATTCCCGTTCGAGTTCAATCACAAGTTTATTCCCACAGTACTATATGGTGTGGGAGTATAATATTGTTTCCCTGGAATCTTCAATGTAAAGCTGTTAATGTGAAGTAACGAATACTAATTTCAAACTGATAATATATTCTCCTTCAGGGAATTATATATTGTAATAGTATAGTGGCAACAGTCTATATATATATTTAGATTACAAGAAAAATAAGAGCCAATATTTCTTAAACTGTCTCAAAATCGAAATTTGTATTGATATAACACAGGTTTTTATTCGTATGTACAATACAATAATATACAAATAATCTTTGTTGTACAATAAATTGTTATTAATTGTAAGACGACGCAAAACTTAATCAAATGTACCTATTGTCATATTAAAAGGAGTCCTGACTGCTGATAGAAAATATCTGCCAGACAGCTTTTGGATAGAAAATCACAATGTTTATAAACATAACAAATTAATATTTTTTTACAAGTTCTTTATAACATCATAATTATTCCATCTAATACCTATTTAAGATCTATCAATATTCCAAGCTTCCCGGCCACATTCGCAGCTCGATCTAGATAACTTCCCTCTGGATATACATAACGGCGCAATTATCATAATGTGGCATCCGTGGCTATCTTGCCAAGGGAGAGAAGAGGCGGCTACCGCCACGCTGCTCCTGCATCTGTGACGCAAGTCGCGGACCTGCTCGCTTATTTAGGAGGATTTCTATGCAAATTTAATTACGACTGTTAGTGCATACGGGACCGCTAACGAAGTACGCCATTAAAATGTTCCGATAGCCAATGTAGCCATGTTAAAATTTTCATAACGCATTTATGATCGCCTGCCGCCTTGCGCGTTGTAAATTTATTTACAATTATAGAGTATAATCCTTATTTAAATACATGAATAAAATGATAAATGTTGAAGAAGCACGCTAGGTCTGTAATCAGCATCATCATTCGTCAGCCTCTAGGTGACCACTACTGGACATAGGATGACCACTGCTGGACATAGGCCTCCCCTAATCTGCGCCACTCCTTCCGGTCCTGGGCCTTTTGAATCCATCGGCTTCCCGCTGTCTTCGTCAGGTTGTGAGACTATCTGTCATCGAGTGGCGACCACATCTCGGCAAGAGGAGTGTAGATCACCCTCCTGCCAGGTAGGTATGTAAAAACAGTGATATTTGGCAATCGGTGCTCTCTACCTGCTTTCATCATCATGTTCAGATCGTCAGTCCACATTACCTACCACTACCTTCCTCTACCTAGCTTAGGTACGTAATTTATAATTCAATATATTTAAAGAGGCATTAAATTCCTGCAATCGATAAAAGGGTTAGAGCGAGAAAACTATTTTATTTGGTCTTACGTTTTATTATTTTCTTATTATGGATACAAAAATATTGATTACAAAACAATTAAAAATAAATACAGTTTTGGAACAACAAGGGGCACATGATTACCTTCAAAAACCCGTATCCACATTAACGAATAATATTTTTTTAGTTTCTCTATTGTTTCACATTTGCTTTCTATTAAATTAGTATTTTGATGGTAATGTTTCTCAATGTTATTTTATATTGTGGAATATTATTGGTTATCAATATAACCATTTTTTTTAACTGTCTGTAATTAAATATGTGCTGCTTTATTATGCGTATAATTTTTTTTTTCTTTCTTTCATTATATCGAATTTCCCGTTTGTATGCACCAATACGACAGTTGGTCGTTTATAACATCTCTTGTTACAAATACGTGCCTGCAGGTAAACACGATACACAATCAGATGGCAATGATCATTGCGCTATCCCTAACAATGCTTTCCTGAGAGATATTTCTTATATTTGTTGCGGCCGATAAAAGTCCTCAATAAATGATAATGATTTAGAATGCAAGTTACCATTTTGGGTGTTCTAGATTAAAATCTTGGCGCATAATTCTTTACAAAAATATATGCATACTATACCTACATACATTCAGGCCAGGTCCCTGAAGGGGTAGGCTGAGAGAACGGAGTGTCAAATATCTCTAGACTTGCCGTGCTTGTTTTACATTCATCAATTTCTACATACTCGTACATGCAAG
>DWME01007470.1:0-12598 GCA_018244795.1 Parelbella ahira ahira
AGCCGAAGACAGGGCGCGATGGCGCTCGTTGGGGGAGGCCTATGTCCAGCAGTGGACTGAGATAGGCTGATGATGTGTGATGATGTGAAATAAAAAAAAACCTGAATAAATAACAAGAATACAATGGTTTCGTTTGAAGGCTTAAATTAACGATTACATTACTGACGCGGAGTCCGGATTGTGCCCGATGTACAGTTCACCACCTATCCCATGAGACTTAAACGTAACTGGTGAAACGTGGGAGTGTATTACACTCCTCTGTCTACCCCTGCGGGGATAACAGGCGTGATGTTACTTTTTTTATTACTGAGTTGAAATTTTAACCAAATATCAAATTTTAATTAAAACAAATACGGTTTTTATTCATTGTTTTATTTGGTTGTCCATATAAAACGTTCATGATATTATACGCTACAAAAACAAAATTATTCATACACTTTTTGTCTTTAATCATCATAAAACAACGCAGGATGAAGTCCCGCATAAGTGGCGAGGTAGAGGCAGTTCCACGTATCATAGAGAGCAAGTTGCGCGAAATATTAATTCCGCCTGAAGCGTCGAAGTTACGTTTGTTCACGAACTTTCTGGAGCACCTCGCGGGTTCTTCATTTTGGAGTTTCATCTGCCCCTTTACGGTTGACTTAAGAGGTATGTGTATAGGAGATATGCACGCTTATATATGTACATTTTATATCTATTCATTTAGCTCAGTTTCATTTCTGTAGTAAACACTTCAATCACACTGTAATATTCACAAATGTCATTAAGTAGAATGGTAATAATATTCTTATTAGTGTTGTACACTGCCCCGTTGGTCGGGTGGTTGTAAACACGATTGCTGATCGAGAGGTCCGAGTTCGGTTCTTGGATCGTATGTAGTGTTGGATTTTTTTAACAAAGATTTTCCAGTCAATCTTTCTACGATTGACTTGAAGTCTATTCCCTCCGGGATTACAGGCGCGATTTTACTCTTTGATGTTAACTTAAGTTGATACACTTGTTATGATATTTTACAGGAAGGTCCATGAACATTGAAAATAAATTTATTTCTATAATAAATTTCTTCTCAAGCGTTATCTGACCAATTTGTCCAGTTATTATTACTTATTATATTACGAGTCCGTTATTATATTTTTAATACTTCCAGTCAGCCAGTATCTGACTTATTCATAGGACAAATTAATAACATAACATGTTCGTATTCATTCGTGTTTGTCTCTGCGCGATTACAAACCTGCTTTCGAAAAGGTGGAAACTTTGTGAATCGTCAACATCTGCTATTGTTTTGTTGAGCTCTGAATACAGGTCGTAATTGTTCAAGTTCGCCTTTCGTTTTGCTTCTGCGTACAAAACAAACTTCACACCGAGCAATTTAGATCTCGTTTGTAAATGTACGCTACAGATTCTATTTCGTATTTAGGGCCTACTTTATTAATGAAATATTTATTATTTTTGAAATAGTAAAATAAAAATCAATTTAACGCAAACGTATGTAAAAAATTATGTCATTTTTGCCGTAGGTAATTTAATTTGAATCATTATCATGAACAGCGTGCTTAAGTCCGTTTCCAAAAAAATGGCCTCTCCTCAGGAGCTTTTGTCCACGATCCCCACGCTGGGCACGCGGGTTGGGGATCGCAGACTACGGCTGTGAAAGTGTTACTATAAATATTATTAAGGTTCTTATCAGATCAGTAATATTAACGATAAGAAGATGTGTGCACAATGTAATCACATTTTATTGAATCCATTCATAGACTATTAATAATAATTGGAAGAGCAGATAACAAGTGAAATGTGCGTATTATACATTCAACACTATACCTACCAGGCATTTATAAATTATAACTATACCACAAGGCAATCCATATGTGGTATTAAAAGGAATAGTAATTTCATCAAAATAATAATATAGAAAAATTTTTATCATCAGTACTCTCCCACCACCGCCACCAAAAGCTAACAAATTCAGAAACATTATTCAGAAATTATTTAAATCAGACGTTACTTGATTCGCTCGCGTAATAAACCCCAATCATTTAAATTACTAAAGTAAAGAAGACATTGACATAACGAGGTACATTAACGCACTTGTTCCACTGCTGACGATTATCGCTGCTGTAGTTTTTTTCTTATCAAAACAAACGTGAATAGGCTCTCTCTAGGCGTGCGTGATCCATCTAACACGCATCTGCGCGCACCATTCGGGCGGAATCGCGGCCAAACGCTATGATGTTGACCACGTTTGCTTAATAAGGGTCTATTCATCCTTGTAAATATACAAGTAAATAACACAAGTAACATTTAAGCATTTTTTAAGAAAAGCGTAATAAAATGAGTAGACAACGATCACAGCCTGTGCTTCCCGTACAAATGCCACTGATCTCTAACAGAACAAACTGTAAATTTTTCTAACTAAACTGTTGTTCTAAAGTTACGCTATGGTCTTTACAGGATAAGCAGAGAGTAAAGAAATCAAATGCTATTGTGATTAATTAGAGTACCTGCCACACATTCTCATTATCGTATCAGGTTTGTCTGCTAGAGAATGCGTTAAAGCATTAATGCTACTATTTTTAACTAAGGCTCAGAATTTAATTTCAAGAACAAGCAAAAGGTTATTGTACTACTCCACTATTACTACTACGAAAACCAGCTTTGTCAACCTAGTGATGTTTACGGTATTATTTTGTCCCGTATCGAGCAATGGAAAGTGGAATCCGTAGCTGGCTGAAATGAATTGTATGTTTCAATATCTCGATCAGCTCCTCGCTCTCTCATCGTCAGTTATACCACAAACGCTTAAAAGGGCTAGTCGTAGCGAACAAGGTTGGAATACTTTAATGTTGTCAGATTTATCTTACTTTAAATTAAATTACGGAAGATTTCGCTGAAGTTGGACTACGGACGGCACGTCTTAGTTTCATTATGAACGATCATCAAAGGATTATCAGTTTTAAGCGTGATGCCATTTAAAAACTGTTCTTTAATTTCTTCATTAATATAGTCTAGAAAAAAAATACATCGCGCCTGTAATCCTCGAGGGAATAAGCAAAAGAGTCTTGTACACTCCCACGTTTCGAATTCGAATTCGAGTGTTGTACACATCCACGAATACGTGGTGAGCCTATTGTTATACATCGGGGACAGATCCAGATTTCGAGTCATTACTAGAAAATATAAATTAGAAAAATCCAATAGGACCCAATCCGGGATTTGAACCCAGGACTTCCCGATCGGTCGTGCTTGCAACTTGCACGCAACCTCGCTGAAACGTCGGGAGCTCGTGAAGAAGGACCTCGTATAGGTCCGAAAATAAACCGACCATCCCTAAAAATGTACGTGAGTTATACCGATAAATATATAATCATGTGTATAATTACTAACGAAATATATATATATACATATGTATACCCTATATAATAGTACATATTTTTTCCTTTGTATAACGTGTACTTTGATTATTCTCTCATGCAACTATTCACATATATTACCACATCACTCTTTTTCTGACAAGAATTTCATCTTTCATCATGACATATGACATTCATATCGTGACATGTTTAAATCATATGAAAGGTTTCTCTTGTATTGTTTCTGTCACTCTATCTGCTATGCTGTTATATATGTATTATTATTGAGAACGTAACAGTCAGTTGGAGTAATTTGAGTAAGAGAAGGTGTATTTTTTATATATAACACAAATTGTTACTTTAAAAAAAGAACTTACCTTTAACGTAACTGTGTTAATTGTCGTATTGGTAAAAAGTAATTTCCTATCAATCTGTCCTTGTACTTTATATTTTACAAATATTCAAAACAATAGTAAATCTTAAATGTATACGAAATATACCTATACATACATCATATATGGGGCTAAAATGTTATTATAGTCAGTTTACGTCTTTTTAAATGAAAACGGTATCAATCGAGGGTTCAGCGGTGATAAGTCAACGCTTCCATCTATAGACATCTCCGAACAATTTCCAGTAGCTTTGAAGAAGAGAGAATTAATGCCAATTAGTCTTCTAGTCGTTGGTAATAAGTATAAAGGAATACTACTATATTAGCACAAATTAGTCTGAGTGTTTTTAGCATTAGTATCAACTATTGACCGACTGACTTATGTCCTATTTGAAGAGGGTCAAGTATTGTTATATTGGATAACAGAATGTCATCTCTAATATACACTTGCAATCGGCAACCATACCTCACAAGCAAGGTCAAAAATTTCTTAATAACATTGGATTTACGGTTTACAAAAATAGATACAGTGGTAATGTTATAGGTGAACCTTAAGTTGTACGACCAATTAATTCTTTTAAAATTTTCTTGTATGTAACGAAAAACTTTGAATGACTTTGGATGTATCTTCAGCTGTCGTAAGTAAAGACAAAACACCTGTAGAAAAATCTCCTCGCACAAATAAGTATCCCTGCTTTAAAATAAAGAAGTGATAAAGGTGTCTCCAAAAATATTTAAGTACAGATGGTCGGTCGTGTTTTATAAAAAAAGTGTCTTACACAGAATATTGTGGAAGCTTAGGAGTAAGTCAAACAACTTAAAACTATTACTATCTTCAGTGCGCCCATGAGTTTAGAGCAACTAAAAAGTTTTACATAAATCCACGCTGTCTCAGATAGCAAGAAGAATATTCGCACAAATGTCAGTGCATTTGACACTGCTTAAAACGTTACTGTAATTGTATATGATCCCAGTGACAAATCTATTACATGCCCGATGACTACATTGAAACGCGTTATGTATCAACACATTTATTTTTCCTTATAATAAGTATTAATTATTTAAGGTTTCATTTTAAATACTGCTCTTTCTGAGATTGAACAGTACTAAACTAGGAAATAGTGATGTCCATTGCTTAATTTATTTCCGCACTGACAGTTTGTTTCTTAGTACACAAATTGCCAGTTTTCAAAGTTCTTCTCATCATATTTTTATTCGCTTATTACTTCATCTTTATATAATTTACATTTCTGATATTAATATATACCGAAGCATTATGTTGTTATATTATCAAATAAACAAAATTAATTACAGTCTAGTTAAAAATAAAGATAACTATTTTTCATTTCTATAATTGATATCTTCATTTTTTATTACAAATTGATCTACAATTTAATAACACAAGATGTAATATAATAGGCACCAAAACAGCTGATCGAAGATAATAATATTATTTATTAATTATTTCTGTTGAATGAGCTAACGTTAGCGGAAGTGACACTCCTTCAGCGCCGGACCTACAATTTGTCTTGCCATATATCTCTCGCTGCGACCGAGTGGAACGGACAACAAGGAAACAAAAGAATTGGTCAGCTTTGCACTTGAGGCATTGTTTAACTTTGCATTAGGCTGTATTTTTAAGACACTGTTAGAATATAATAGGCTTTTTTTAAATAAGCCTATAGAATAGAATTATAGAGTAGGAGAGTCTTCGTTCATATTGATATGTTTTCTATTGTTGCGATATTACGGTTATATGTAGTACTTGTATATACCAAGATTGTTGGTTAGTAATTAAATTGAATTAATGATTAGCTTAGCAGTAACGCTTACTAATATTTCATTTCCTGTATTTTTGCAATGCTGATTAACATTTATCGAATATATTATTATAATTTGAAGAGTGGCAGACCACTCTCTCTTAGAATTCGCCTGTAGGTCCATATTTATAACGGCTTTCGGTAAACACTACTTGTTAGGGACAAAAATAATAAATACGGACACGCGATATTATTAATACATGCTTCTTAAAAATACACATATTTATGTATAATAGACTCTGAACAATGTGAATTTGAATAAGGACAAAAAATTCAATTAAAAAAATGTGTATGAATGTATTTAAAATTTAAGTAATGCCTATACGGAAATAACATATGAAATGGAAACAATATATAAAAAAAACGTAACATCACACCTGTAATCCCCGAAGAGGTAGGCACAGGAGTGTAGTACACTTCCACGTTTCACCAGTTACGTTTAAGTCCCATGGAATAGGTGATGAGCCTATTGCCATACACCGGGCACTAATATATATTTTGAAAGTAATATATTTATATTGATTTGAAAAATCTTTCAAAAATAATTGAACATCATCAAATAGACATGTTTCGAGAGTTAGAGAAAACTCAGACATCACGGAATGGAGAAATAATCCACTAAAATATACCAGTAGGTTTAAACCAAATAAATATATAGACGGGGTATACGAGTATGAACAGCTAAAAATAAAAGAACAATTATATACCCTTCGCAGAAAATAGGAGTACCGTGAAGGGCATCAGATGTGACTTGTGTTCGCGACTAGAAACAATAAGTAGCTATGTCAAAAGAATCAGTATCGCAAACACTGGTAATGAAAAGGAAAATATTTATTTGTGCGGATAAATATTTTGCTGCCGCATTAGTCCTTATTCCAGTCGATGGAGTGGAACTACATCGTTAGTTCAGGATTTTCTTTTTGATTGCTACAATGTGGCGCCGACGTTCACGTACGCACGGCCAATTATATTTTTGTAGAATTATGGAAATTTTGAAATTTTGTTATCTTTGTGTTATATGACACTCCAAGATATGGTTAGGTTAGGTTACTATGCATATGAGTAGACACATGTTATTTCTACTGATGGTAGATCTTACAAAGCTTTAGCCTCTTCTACATAAATACTTATTGAATACAGGTTATATAAGCCTGGTCTTCTGTTAGGAAGAAGACCAGACTTTATTTGCTCGAAGTTCACGCTCGCTCCAGACATATGTTTGGTTACTCTACTTATAAATTCATAACAATTACTATTATTTAATGTATTCGTCAGATTGATTGCCTCGTTAGTCAAGTAGTTGCAAGCGCGACTGCTGATTGAGAGGCACTGACTTCGATTTCTGGGTCCTGTACTATTTGATTTTTCTAACTTAAATTTTGTAGTAGTGACTCGAAGTCTGGATCTGTGCTCGGTGTATAGAAATAGGATTTACCGTCTAGCCCGTGGTGGGGCGTAAAATTAACTGGCTAAACGCGGGTGTGTAATACGCTCTTCTACCTAGTTCTTACAGAATTACAGGCGTAATGTTGTGTTTTTCTTTTGTTACATATTCAACAGTAAATAATGTATTTGGTGTCTAAACAAGTTATAAACCTAAATAATTTTGAAAGTACCGGCCCATTTTTGTTTTTCGTTTGTTCTTGTCCTATTTACAACAATAATAATATATTCTCATTTATTTCTCTGTTTCATTCTCTGTGTAATGTTTTAACGAGTCGTGTAGCATGAAATTAATTTTCTGAACAATTATTTCCGGAGGGCTCTCGAAGAATCCGATAGCGTGTGTATGCTTTGTTAGATTCAAAAGTGAAAAATGTTTGTATTGGGTTTTCATTTGCATAACATATCCTAGTCACATTGGTTACTTAAAAAATATGTCGATATATGGCATCTATTTTCAAATTATTACTACATGTAGAAAGAGACACATGTATATTTACATGTACATGACTCCCATGTTGATCGTGTGGTTGTAAGCGCGAGTCCTAGAGGTCAAGAGGTCAAGGTATCAAGAGGTTATTATACCCTAAGTTGGAATCAATACAATTAGATTATTCTAACTCAGTACAATGGATTGTTGTAACTTAGTACAATCGGTACAATAGGAATATTATTACTTATAAATTTTGGCAATAGCTCGGAGACTGTATTCGTGTCGAGTGCATGGCAATAGGCTTACCATCAATTCCATACAGGGACATAAATGTAACTGAAGAAACTTGGGAGTTTACTCCACTCCTCTATCTACCTCTTCGAGGATTACAAGCGGGATGTTTATCAAGGGCACGAAATGCATATCGAATTAGAGGTTTACTGGGCTATACATAATCAGCTAATCAGACGTATTATGTTGCAGGAATTTGAACAGCACCGAGCCGGAACTCCCGATTGGTACGAAGTTGTTTTCCGTTGAATTTATGTTCCAAGTTGGAGTTTAGTGTCGGCAATGCAGGTCAATACATCGCTTTGTTGTGATTTAGCGTTGTTGTTCGTAAATCGTATGTACTTACCAATTTAATGTTTGGAACTTTTTACTGCAATACACTGTATCATACATCATTGTAGCTCCCAGAATTGATAAGCCAAACAGCAACTGACAGTACTTGTATGAACAAGAACTTGTAGTATAAAAATACTTATAAAGATCTGCTTGTTTACTGCATTCTCTTTACCCCTTCGGGCAAATATAGCGTGATAATATGTAATGTTATTAATTAATATGTTATTATTATTATTATTATGTTATGCATTACCCAAAAATATTCAATGGTTATTTATTTAATTATTTTCAAAGTCATATGAAAACCATAAGATCATAATGTTCAAGACTAATTGTAAATTTACGATTTTTTAGTAAATACACCGTAATAAACAACGTCGTCCATTGTCCTGCAGTGTTGTCTATTCTGGAAATTAGATAAAAAACATTTTCTTACATATTAAAAATATTTAAACATTCCACAAGAAACATTGTTTTGATATAATTCAGGACCCGTGACAAATATTTATTTCCAGTAACACAACACGAACTATATTACCAAAGTATATTTAATTATACCTACATCTGAATGTAATAGTCTGAGCTCCAATTCATATTGGCGCTGTATATATGAGCATTCATTCCATTTTACAACACATTCAACGATTACGGAACGTTTATATCTTTAAATTAGCTTACATCTGTTTTCAAAGGCGTTAATCGTTGAGTTTTCTGTCTTAGCGACTGCCCGTGCGGAGGCGGCCGACGTGATTTATATCGCGTGTAAAAACTTCGTACGTTCGAAGCTGTGTTTATATCGCATTGGGCTCGCGTTCTGCCAAAAATTTAATGTGGAGGCTGAGTAATGTGTAATGTCGTCGTTGTTACGAGTATAAAACGTTCTTGCTAACAATTTATTGCCAGAATGGGACATGTTCGAAACTTACGCACTTACCTGGCTCCGTAAGATCGCAACTTTTGCTACATAACTATGTTGACATATTTATAACTAAACTCTGATAAATTCGTACAGGGTTGGCCATTCGAATGACAACTAAACATTAAGTAGGTACAAAAATATATTTTTTTGACTTGAGATTCCTACAAATATAACATTAGAAATGTGCTTGAAGGTTTATCCCCCTTTCATATGGCCTTTCAAAGCATTTTAATTGTAATTCCTAGCTATTATTGTTGTAAATATTTTCGTAGCAGTAATATTTATATATTTAAGGTAACACGAGTACCGAAAAAGCGAAATAAATTCAGAATTCATAGAAGGTCTAATATTTAAAAAATACAGTTTTTCTTCAATATTAATGTAACGTAACACACATTTGGAACCAGCAAAGAAAAAACAACAACATTTCTTTAGCGTAGCGTAATTCAACTTCAAATGTAGGTTTCTACCCATAAAATATTGTACACAAAGTCTCGTGAGGAAAATAATTTAACCATTGCGTATACAAATTAAAAGATTAAAAGAAAACTGTGGAGATACAACTCACAAAGTTTCGTAAACTACGATCTAGGTCCACAACGAGAGAACTAAGGAACTACATTCGTTTTATTTTTAATTTGGCGAACTAACAGCGATACTGTACGCTGGATGGAAACGATGAACTGAACTTGGCTCACCAACTCCGCGAAGAAAGTTCCCGCGCAAATTATGCGTTGACGTTCAACAACAAGGTTCCTTGACTTATAGACTTGGCCTGAAAAATGAACTCTATTATATTTCAAATACCGAAAAACATGTACAAGATTTTGTATATGAGAATGTTTTTAGAACAAAACTACGTACGTACGTATAATTGTCTCACGTAAATATATTTCTCGTAAGTATAAACGTATGTTATTGCGTAACATTATTATGAATGTACCTACGTATATAAAACTTTTCAGTACACTTTCAGATAACTAAAGATAACTAACCTTTCATAGCATAAGTGAGATAAAGGCAATGACTTAAACAGTATTGGGTTCTAATGTGATTATATTACGCAATTATTACAACTGTGTTTATTTATTAAACCCATAAAATATTTCCGCGAAGTATTTTTGATAGTCTTCATATGTTACAGAGAACATTATTAAAAACTGAATACGTTCATAATTTAAAATCACACTCGCATGTACAAAGGACACCAAGACTGATTATTATCGTACGGTTTACCTTTTTTTATTTTTATCGCGTTACATAAAATCCGCTGACCCATTAGCAAGCTTATACAAAAATTGTACAACAAATTAAAAGTCAAGCAATTAAATACTAATAATAAGATTAAACACTGTCTGAGCATCCTAAACAAACAAAGGCATGTCTTGTTGAGATTTCTGCTTAAAAGTTGCCCACAAACCTGTTTTACGCTAATTAAATTTTCCATTCGTTTGTGTTTTTTATGTTGAAAAGGGAGTGAGCTGGGTTTTATGTGGTTTATCTCTTTCGGGGTTCTTAATACGAATGGCGGGGTCTCCGTCTAATGTATACGAATTTCGACTCCATAATAGTGTGGCGACCGGTAAAAAATACTAAAAGGTACGTTTTTTGCTTACATTATTAAAAACAAAAGCCTCCATTTAAAGCAAAGAATGTTTCCATAGACGCGGTACGGCCGGTCTATTGTCTGAGTGTTTTGGGAGAGTACACTTGAAACGTTTATTTATATAAACAATAGGAATGCAGGGAGCACAAATAATTAGCGAAACGTTAATATTTCTGGAAGAAAAAAACACTAGGAATTTCTTTCTGTAGTTAAAAGATCACGTTAAAATTTAGAGGAGCTTGTATAAAAACAGTTTATAAAATGTCGCTCAATTATTTACCAAAATCCTTAAACTGCATGCCTAGCGTGGTAATCAAGGAAAAAACAAACCCTCTATTAGTGGTGGCCTTCGTCCAGCAGTCCACTAAGACAGTTTGAATATGAAGTTGGTAACGTTTACCGAACAATATGTTCGACTTTCTGTCTTTAAATATTTTTAGTTGTTTTATTGAACTGCATTGTTTTATTTCACATCTTTCCTCTTTTGAAAATATTTAATGCATATTCAAATCATGTGTTAATTCTTCAAGTAGCTGTTACTGACTTGGATTTTTCTAACCTTAGAAACGTACGAACACATGACAAATTGATAGCGATATGTTGCATGTACGAGTATAAGCAATGACGGGAGGGATATATGTATGTATATGAAAGCTTTCAGTCAGCGTGGGAGGTCGCACATGGCGACTTTTTGCAGTGCTTCAGTAACGATATAATGACATTATCTGCGCACACTTAGCATGCGGCAATCGCGATACAATATCGCCACGTTTACGCTACAGTACCGATGATGTACTTTAAGGCCGCGAGCGTCCCGGCCCCTCCCACCTTTTTTACCTAGGCTCATTCGATATAATCGCGCGTTCGTAGGGATACTGACTCGTTACTGTCACGCGTCTAAAGTACAATTATCATAGGCTAAATGTAGCTATGTAATCGCGCGTTCACCTGACGCGCTACTGTGTTATTGCAAACACTCGTAGTGGGCGACCTTCTTAACAGCTTTTGTACAATTATAGCATCAGTTTAAAATTAATTAGCAGTAATCATATTAATAATCTCTATCAAATTAATATTAATTCGATACTGATAATTAATAAAATCACTATAATAATTTATATGTATAATATTTAAATCTCTTATATCTAAATCTGTCAATAGACGGGGGAGTATATTTTTAATTATTTATCAAAGTTTCTAGCCGCGTTAAGTTTAAAAAACAAAATTTAAAATTTAAAAATAGCCACGACGGTTATAAAGTAATTCAAAAAGGATAAAATTTTTAAAAATCCCCGACTTAATTAGTTAAGGTGACGAGAGATAATTAACGTAAAAAGCTTTCATGTAGGTTGATTAGTTGCTTTTGGAGATAAATGGTAACTTTGGTTTGCACACACATACACACAGACATCCTCTCACCCCAAACACACATACCGGCTTCGTTTCGTCGTGAATAAAAAAGAACGCCATCAGTATACAGGCAATAACTAAAATCATGTAAATAAACCCGCTTGCTCTTGATCAGGCTTTACTTTGAATGGACTATGTACATACATTCGTTGGAAAGGGTGTACGCGGGTGAGTACACTGAATGAAACGGTTTGATAAGACCAGTAAAGAATTTTTAATTAATTTAACTAATGGTACCCTTTGTGTGCATTGTTATATTGCTTTTTTACTTATTGTGTTTTAAGCTTTTCTTGTTCGTTGTATTTTCCACGGTCAGATAGCCGGCAGAAACGTAGAGTTCTCCGGCGCATGGAATCCGCTATTCATATTCTTATGTTAAAAAATGATTGCCTCGATTGTTGATTGGTTACAAGTGTATTTACAAATCGAGAGGTCCTAAGTTTTGATCTTTGTATCGGGTACTATTAGGTTTTCCTAATTTGAAATTCCCAGTAGATAGTGGCTCAGAGTGAATTTTGCATTTGTGCCTGGTGTATGGCAATAGGTTCACCACCCGTTCCATTGTGGGACGTGAAACGTGGGAGTGTTCTACACTC